>PVIA01003188.1:0-177482 GCA_004024845.1 Tonatia bakeri | reverse complement strand
CCTCTGTTGGGGACAAGGGCCAGGGATGGCACAGCTTACCAAGTACCCTGAGTAGGTTAGGAGCTGATCCACGTGCACTCATTTAGTATGCAAAGACAATGCCACCTAGCCTGCCCACTGTGTCACCCATTATAACAACAACCAACATTTAACCAGAGTGTTGCAGTTCCAAAAACACTCTTACGTAGAGGCCCTGGTGCACTGCTTAAGAGTGTAGACTCTGGAACTGGACCGCTTGGGTCTGATTCCCGGTTCTGCTGTGCTTTGTTGTGTGGTCTAGGACAATTTACTTCTTTATCAAGCCTCAGTTTCAATTGCCAAGTAGGGATAGAACAATGACACCTGCCTCCTAAGGTGTTTTTCTTTAACAGCTTTAGTGAGGTGTAACTGACTACAAAGAGCCACATGAGTTTAATGGGTACCATCTGACGAGCTCAGACAAATGCGAACCCCTGTGATCGAAAGTGGTGTTAAGGGTTAATGAGGTAGGGTACGAAGGGCAGTGCCTGCAACACAGTGAGGGCAGAAGTGATTACACTACATCTTTGGGCCCTAGGAAGGTCCCACAAGGTCGGTATTATTAACCACATGTACTGATGAGGAAACTGAGGCTCAGAGAGGCTAGTCAGCGGAACAACACAGGGAAACAGCACCAGCCCCAGCCTTCAGCTCCCAGACTTTCCCCACTTGGAATCCACTTCCTCCAAGGGTGTTGACTCGGTGTTAAACATACCAAACTTTCTCGCCAGGTCTCCCCTGTCCGCTGGCTTTGTCTTAGTGAAATGATGCACTGGGATTGCAGGGCAGTAACAGCCAAAATAAACCATCTTTCTTGGGCACAGCAGGCTGTCAGGCCTGGGCCCAGCACCTCAGGTCCTGCTCCCGCTCCATCATCGCTGAAACCCTAGGTGCTTTCAATAAGCCCTTTGTGTAAAACCTGGGGCCCAGAGCCATGAAGTTATAAGGGTGGCGTAAGTTAGAGCACAACCCAAGGTCCGCCCCATTTACTCGCAGAGAGACTTCCAGCCTCCAGCAGTTCCTCTGTGCGAAACTCACCACACTCTCACTGTGGCATCTCCCTTTCAGGACTTCAGTAGGATTGGGGGGGACACACTGCCTCCCAGCCCCCACCAAGAGGGCAGCTGCCAAAGAGTGACACCTGGGGCGGCCCCACCCTGGGTTCAACCCCTTCCCTTTCCTCCTAAATTCAGAGGCTGCGCAAGGTGCGAACCCAGGGCTCACTCCAGAGGCAGTGCAGCCTCCAGCTCAGAGAATCCCTAGTCCGGAGCTTCTCTCCCAGGTGGAGGACGGACTGAGCACGTCTGTTTTGGCCAGAGGAGAGTGCACAGGAAATCTGAGGTTTGGACTCAATTCCACGCTCACTTCACAGTTCCTGACCGAGAACTTGCACCCTTCCAAACCACCCTCCTGCGGCAGCTTGGGAGCCTGCCTTGATTTCTTCCCTGCCTCTTGATGTTTAGATTCCCCAGCTCCACTTCTGGGCCTCCAGCATGTCCTCAGTAGAATTCCTTTCAGGGTTAAACAGGCACAGTTTCCCCGTTCAGACATGAGACCTCACCCCTAATGGGAGTGAGATAAGTTTTGGTTAGAAAACCTCTGAGGGGCTTGGCCTGAGCTGAGCATCCTGCTGTCTCTCTCTCTTTTTCACTCTCTACCACCCTCATCCCTCCCTTCCCTCCTTCCTTCCTTCCTTCCTTCCTTCCTTCCTTCCTTCCTTCCTTCCTTCCTTCCTTCCTTCCTTCTTCCTTCTTTTCAAAGAGAATGCTGCCCCCAGGGGCAGAATTGCAGCATACACTTAAGCAAAAGCCGAAGATCTACTCCGACCCCAGGCAGCCTGCACACTAACTCCCACGAGCTGGGTGAGCTGGGTTCATAACAGATCACTGTACATGCCTCAGGTGTCTGTTATCGGGCATGGATTTGGCTAGGTGACTGTTCTGCCCCTAATTTAAGCCACTGGTTGTAAATATAAGTCTTAGTGCCTATTAATAACCCATAGTCAGCACACTTGTCCCCTGTCACTCTAATTACTCCAACAGTGACCCCTCTCTTCACTGCCCTCCTCTCCACAGCTCCATATGCACTGGCAGAGCCATCTGTGGGTCTTCTGAGCTGCAGCTGGGTCTGCACACACTTTACAGTTCCTCTCCCAGGCTCCCCACCCATATCCCCCACCCCCACCTTGCCGGCTCTTTGCTCCCGGTGGTTACTCTCTTTAGTGGCCGTGGATTTAATAGGGGTAGGTGAGAAGGGACTGAAAAAATTTCAGTAGCAATTTATTCTGATAAACCCTCAAACCCTTTACCTTATATGTCTCGGTTCCTTCGGGTCTTTGGCTATGAAAATAGTGGTTCTAGTCTCAGAGCGCCCAAGGTCTGTGGTTTGGGTAAGGAGCCTTTCCACTGGCAGGATTGCTGCGGATGTCGAACCCACTAACAGACAAGGAAGTTTATCGTCCCATCCATGAAGCCTTCAGCCTCCGCAGCCTGTCTGCTTCCCCCCTGTCCCAACTTTTGCTTATAACCTTCCAAGAGAAGACTTGATGCTGATAGTGTAAATAAACAACACCTCAAGTTATTACCCAAAATGGGGATTTGGTACTTAAAAGGGACCAATGAGAAGAAGCATCTTGATAGGGGAGAATAAGAATTTGAGGAAAAGCTGTCCTGGGTTCTCTGTCCCCCTGTTAACAATGGGGTTCTCACCCACAGTTGCCTCGTTTATGAAATGGGGATACGCCTCCACACCTACCTTGGTGGAGAGGGTGGCACCAGATCGTTTCTCGAGATCCCTTCAAGCTCTGAAGACACAGAGTTGAACAGAGGAATGGGTGCTACCAGCAAGTCAGGGAGAAGGAATCTTAAGAGCTTGTGATATCAGACAGACTTCTTAATTGGCTCTCCAAAATCAGACGGCCAAGTGCGGCCTAACCAGTGTAAACATGAAGACTCTGACAGTATCCAACAGGAGCAATGGCACCCTCAGGCCCCACTGTAATTCCATCCCTTCAGCATCACCCTGTTATAACTCCACCGCTTCCTGCAAATAGAGCTTCCTCGGCCCAGTGAGTTCCTCCCCATCCTGTATGACCTCGTTTTCTGGGACGGTTCTGCATTCTGGGAACCCTTTCCTGACGATCCTAAAAGCTTTCTCTGCAGGTCACACAAGACTGACCCACACTTAGAGCCCTCACCACTTTACACTGCCATCTGTTCCCCTCCCTTGACCATCAGATCCTTGAAGAAAGGGACTTGGCCTTCTTCATCTATGCCTGGCACAATTTCCTGCTGGTCCCACTTTGAATGGGGAGAGGTAATATTACTTGTATAACGATCTACCATCTGTAAAGCTTTCTTCTCCACACTTTCTCACTCAGCCCCTACTCACAGCCCTGGGAGGGTGGATACAAAGAGAAGTGACTTGCCCAGGTCATGTGGTAAGTGACAGAACTGGAAGATCTAGTCCAGCTTAGAGACCCCAGACCCCAGACCCCAGCTTGCAGGCGTCCCTGACTGCCAGCCACCGTGCAGTGAAAAGTTCCTCCAAAGGCAGTGTCCTTCTCCGGCTTCTTCCTTTCTCTCCCATCAAGTTCAAACGTCAGGCAGCCAAGATAACTGCGTCAACTCCCAAGGAAATGGAAGTTTTAATAATCTGCCCTCTTGCTCATTGTCGACAAAAGGACGTCCAGCCTAAGGGAGAGTCTCGTGAGAGGTTATGTGAGTGAACCTGACAATTGCCAGGAAGCAAAATCTCAACAGATTGAAAAAATGCTCCCGAGAATGGCAGTTTTGCAGCATATTTTATACATTAGAATCAATGAAGAAGATGTAAGGAGGGTTACGTGCAATTCCTTCGTGGTAGACTAGGGAGAGCGGGGGAAGGAAAGCTGTAAAATTTCTGGGACTGGATAAAAAGTAAAACAGAGAGACGCATACTTATTTCACGTTGGCAGGGCCAGGAGAGTGAATGAGGAACCCGCACAGCACGTAGAGATGGTATGTGGGCCACAAGATAACGGTGAGGGTTCTGTGGTCTCTTGTTCTGGGGGGAGGTTGTGCCCTGAGGGGTCTGGATAAGGGGATTACTCTGACATTCCAAGGGTATGTTATCGCAGATGCAAAAAGACAACAGACAGGCTCAGTTAAGATAAAGATTGACTTTTGTCAAGGAAGTTACTGGCCTAGGACGTGACTATCTGCCATGACTCACTTTTAGTTAGGAATTTTTATGTTCAGACCATTGTATGAGGTTCCTTTTGGTCTCTGAGTGTGTAAGGCCACCACGCAGGCCTCCCTCGAGCTTGTCAGGTTCAGTACGTGGCCCCTTTTGTCCACATCGTCTGTGTCCTCTGGCAAATACCCCTGGCAAGCTGAGACTGTCCTCCTGGAGGCCACCAGACCTCAGGCTTCTGACATTCTGTGTCCCGAAGCAAGCCGTTCAATATGTCAGTTTTCCCATCTGTAAAGCAGAAATTCAGTGTTATAAATATCCATTAGAATGCCACCTCATACAGACCCCAGAGCTAGGTATGTGGGGTATGGATGCGAAAATAAATAGGACCTAGTCTCTGCTCTCGATAAGGTAAAGTCAAACAGGAGAGACAAGAATGAAAGAGACACCAATACTCTAGACCTCATGGCAGAGTAATAAAGCAGATATGGAAGAAAGACTATTCATACCGGATTTGCTTATCTCCTGGGCTTTTGCCAGAAACCAAATGAGGTCATAAATATCAAGTGTTCTTAAAGCACTATGCAAATATAAGCAAATACTGTTATTTGGCTTCTGTAGGAGACACCAGTTTGGCTGTTGGCTCAAATCTTCCTTCTTTTCCAAGAACTGCTCCTATAGCCAAATCCACATGATAACAGAGTTGCCCCCTTTCCAAGCACCTGTTGGCCATTTTGGTTGATTGAGCCAAATGCAGACCCCTGGCCAAGCTGGCCTGTGTAGAACCCCTGCTCTGGGTTTGGAATGGGAATGAGGGAAACTCAGTCCCATCCACCCCAGGCTCTTCTGTAGATGAGACACAGATCCTGAAGGCATGATTTTCCGACAAGGTGGACTGAAAATTAAAGAATGACAAGCTGCCATATCTGAATAGAAGCGTTAAGCAGCAGTTCCAAGAGGAAGAAAAACAAGAGGCACACGTCTTAGTTGAAGTCTCCCCACCTGCAGGGAATGACTTCCCAGCAAGGACCATATTTTACTAAAGATAGCATGTGTAAGCTTCAGTCACTTCCAGCTAAAAGACTCATAATTAAACAGTTTCTAAACAAATTCAGCTCAGGCTAATGTAGAACAGAAGTCCTTTCTTAGCCCATGTAAGAGCTGTGTCATTCATTTATTCATTCAGCCAGTTGGTCAGTCAGTCAATGAATGCTATTGAATGTCAAATATTTACAAGACTCATTAGACCAAAAAAAAGCTGACTGCACCATCTATGATACAAACCAGCCACTGGGTGTCAGCCTTGTAGCCATCCGGCCTTGAAAGCTCCTGAAACCACCTAGTTGTGCCGTGGGAGCACTTTACTAATACGTGAACTTGCTGTCCCCTGTAGCTATCCCTGAGCAGTTCCAGAGCCTTAGACATTGTGACATTTATCTGCCTGTCACCTCTGCTCCTTGTGGTAGCATGAACTAGACCCCTTTCCTACCACACACACACACTTTGGGGGGCTGCCCCACCCTATTCCTGCTCCTCTGATGAAGCTGTTAACACAGGCCCCCATCCCCTGACCACATGGTGGACATAAAACCTCAGCTGGACAGTCAGAATGTCCTTCTGGAGAATCTGAATTTCGAGCTGAGATAAAAATATAGAAGGTCATCTCACAGCAGTAGCACATACAGAAGATCCCCAGGTGCCCTGAGTTGCATTGTGGACCCTACCCAAGCCTATAGTTGAAACCTAGATCCTATTTTTAAGACACTTTAATGAATCTATATTTACCATGAGGGTTTTTTTTTTTTTATCTGCACAAGTCATTTGACTGAAGGCTAAAGCTTATTTCAGGAAAGCAGTCTGTCATTGCTCCAAAGCTCCGGTTAGCTCCTTCCACACCTGTTCTCTCTTCTGCCAAACCACCTATGGCGCATTTTCAAAGAAAACAGGATCGGGACCCAGATTCCAAAGTAGGACATAAGTGGCACTTAAGGAAGCAGGCCTGTAATTTTTGTCATAAATTTCCTTGGTGGACATTATGTATTCTTTTTAGTCAACACAGATTTCTCATGAAAATGCATCCCTAATCTCATAAAGATTGCCTCCCAAAGTAACACTCCCAGAATCCCAAGCAATGGACCATTAACCCAACCCCTCATTTTACAGACCAGGAAACTAAGGTGCAGAGAAAGGAAATAGCATACTAACACCCAATAACTGCTTAATAATACTCAATCAGCAGTAGCAGCCCTAGGACCAAAACTCAGGCCTTCTTAATACTGGATTAGAGTTCTTTCCACTGTTTCATGCCTCCTGGGTGTGGTAGTGGTCTTACCACACCTCTAACAGCCTGGGCTCCTAAAGTTTCATCTCTGTGTTGCTCGCACACACAGTTGCTTCCAAAGCTCACTCACAGTGCTCAGTGACTAGGTCAGGAAGGGTTTCCAGCCTTAGACAAGTAGGCACACACTAGCCTCTCCAATAGCACAATTACAGGGCTGGTGTGTCGTCCAAATTGCCATTGCAGGCTTCCCTCACTGTCAATTTTAAGCTGACCTTTGGGGAACCGTGGTGCCCCTTCCTGCCTGCTGACCTCAATTGGGACCATCTCAGGCATTAGAGGTGTACAGTAAGGTTAACCCTAAGACAGAAGTAGTCTGAGCATTAGATCCCTTTCATTCAAGTATAGTCCTTGGCCCCCAAAGCCACCTATGGCTTTGGTATTTCTTCAACCTCTCCCTTACAGTCAACCACATACCTGGAATTAGACCAAGACTTAGCCATGAAAGTCACCTTATTAGCTTCCTTCCCTCAGGACAATGGACCACCATTGGCTTTATTTTTGCATAACCAAAAAGCCAACTCAGACAAGTCTTGCAAAACAGAATCTTCCCAGATGCCCTTTGCTGCACCCAACCCAGGATTCATCAGGTGCCCCTTTTAGAGATCAGCTACTCTCTTCAATGAAATTTTAATTAATTTTTACCTTCCTTACGTCCTTCTATCCAAGCATTGGGAGTTTAATAGTATCATCATTTAACATATAACGAGCACCTTTTACATGTAGGTCCCTGTGCCAGGAGCAAGAGATGTAGAAATAAGATACAGGCTTTCCTAAATGAAACAGATAAAATGTATACAAAGCTGCAACATCCATCCCAGGGCCCCTGCCCCGAAGATGACAGAGAGGGCATGGGGGCCGGGTAGACAAGAAGAAAGAGGCAGTAATCAGTCTGAAGACTATTTGCTAGTAAAACCAGAACAGTCTGACATTTAGTCTATTTAAGGACAGTCTCAAGAGAGAAGTCTTATTAGCCAAAACTATCCAAGTAAATCTACTTTCTAAATATGTAGGTAAAGCTTTCGCTCCCCCACAACTGCATATAGAAAAATCCTGTAAGAATAATTTTTTTCAACACACCCTCTGAAATATGGGCACTGTCTCCATTTGACAAGCAAAATAATCGAGGTGGAGATGATAAATGACTTGCCTGCTGTTATGCCACAAGGCAGTGAAAACACTAGGCACTGGTCCTGAGGAGCTCACTGGCCTTATGTTTCACACGTGGCTGGTGGTTCGGTGAGCATTGCAGATACTTATCACTGTATAATAAGCCACCCCAAAACACAGCCACTCAACAACAATAACCATCTGTTGGTGCGTGATTCTGCAGTTGGGACTGCTCTTCAGATCTCACTGGGGTCACTCATGAGCCTGCAATCTTCTGATGGGTTGACTGGAGCAGGCTAATATTAATGACCTCACTTGCAGGACTGGGGCCTTGATGCTCGCTATCAGCTTCTCTCCAGCTGACGTCATTCGGTAGTGTAGCACAGGCTTCTCTGGCTGCAGGAATGTGCCAACAGCGCCACCAGGGAGATGCAGGTGCTCTTAGGCCTTGGTTCTGGAACTTGCACAACGTCGCTTTTGCCACATCTCATTGGTCAGAGCAAGTCGCAAGGCCAGCTCAAATTCAAGAAGTGGGGAAATAGACTCCACCTCCTGATAGCAGGAGACGCAAAATATTGTGACCTTGCTTCTCATAGTGAGAGGTAGCGCTTTTTCACCAGACCACACACAAGGGCTATTATTGTCACAGCCAGGAATCAGCCAGCATCTACTAGCCCCTGCTGACTAGGGGGATGGTGACAAGAAACATCTACACTGAAGCATGGAAGCTTGGAGACTTAGCCTAGCCCCTGGATGATACCCAGACTCCTGGGATGTTTCCCAAATATATGCTGAAACTATAATTGCAGTTGCAGACTATTAACCATTGTGTAGATGCATTAGGTGATTAGATGCATTGCTGCCTGTGCATCCATGCACAGGTGCACAGGTCAGACATCATACATTCATGGGTAATGATTTCTCAGGTGATACACTGGCATCTCCAGGCTGACATATTATTTCTCCAAAGACAGTTACTACAGAGTAGTAAGTAAAACCACATATATGAATTTAGACATTTTCTTCAGATTTCAAAGTGTGTTTTAAAAGTAAATACTTTTCGCCCCAACTGGTGTGGCTCAGTGAATTGAGTGCTGGCCTTCGAACCAAAGGGTTGCAGGTTCAATTCCCAGTTGGGGCACATGCCTGGGTTGCGGGCCAGGTTCCCTAGTGTGGCATGTGCGAGAGGTAACCAAACATTGATGTTTCCCTCTCTCTCTTTCTCCATCCCTTCCCTTCTGTCTAAAAGTAAATAAATAAAATATTTAAAATAAAACAAATTAAATACTTTCCTGGTCTTGATTGTTGTTTGTCTGTATAGGCAGACCTCTCGATATTTGGCAGAACAACAACAGAAATTGGCTCCGACAAGGTGGCCAGCACGTGAGGAAAGAGCCAGAAGTGGCTCGGTACAAGATAACTGAGAGCAGTCAACGTTGCTAAAAATGAATTTGTTCCATCCAGGTGAGCGCTAATTGAATGCAAATTATTTCACAGCTTCATTGAGGCACACGTGACGCAACAAGCTGTGCGTATTTACGGTAGATAATATGATGATGCAGCTATTACCTATGGAAGCATCAATACGATCCAGATAACAAATACATACGCCAACCCCATAGGTATTCTTGTGCCACATTGCAGTCCCTCCCTCCTGACCTCCTCCCCTTTCTCCATCTGCAGGCCATTGCTAATCTGCTTTTTTGTCGCTACCGATTTTAAGGTTTTATATAAATGGGGTTACCTAGTGTGTATTCTTTTTTTGTCTGGTTTCTTTCACTCTCTAGATTGAGTTTGACCCATAGTGTTGAGTCCAGCAATAGTTTATTCCTTTTAATTGCCAAGCAGCATACCGCTGTACCAATATACAGAATTATCTATTTTCCTATTGATGGACATTGGGGTCATGCTGTGTACTGATGTTTTCCCCATGAAAATTCATGTGCTGAAGCCCTTACCCCCAATGTGACTATATTTGGGAAGAGAGTCTTTAGGAGGTAATTAAGATAAAGTGGCCCTTACCAGTGTGGTTTGGTTGGTTGGGCATTATCTCACAAAGTGAAAGGTCACTGGTTCGATTCCCGGTCAGGGCACATGCCTGGGTTGTGGGCCAGGTCCCCAGACCGGGGCACGAATAAGAGGCAACCAATAGATGTTTTTCTCTTACATCAATGTTTCTTTCCCTCCCTTTCTACCTCCCTTCCTCCCTTTCGAAAAATCAATAAATAAAATCCTTAAAAAAAGATGAAATGAAATCATAAGGTGAGTCCCTGATCAGATAGAAGTAGTGTCCTTATAAAAGAAACACCAGAGAACTCTTGCCCTCACTCAAGTGCCCTCTCCGCCCCCACCCCCACACCTGGCACAGAGGAAAGGCTGAGTGAACACACAGCAGCCATCTGCAAGCTGGGAAGAGAACCCTTACCAGAAGCCGAACGCCGCTAGAAACTAGATCTCAGACCTCTCCAAAAATTGTGAGAAAATGAACTTCTGTTGTTTCAGACATGCAGTCTATGGTATTTTGTTATGGCAACCTGAGTAGACTTATGCAGGTTATGTATACTTTGGGGCTATTGCAAATGAAGCTCCTAGGAACCTTTGTGTACAAGTCTCTGTGTGGACTAAAGCTTTTGTTTCTCTTTGGTAAATATCTAGAAGTGGAATGGCCGGGTCCTGTGATATGTGTACACATATACACTACCTTTATTTCTTTTTAACATCAAACGAGTAACGTGCCAATGTCGTAACAAGGTTTGAGGGAGACACATCTCACACAAGAGCATGAACACCCAATTATCACGCTTATGAACTACAGAAGGATCTGTATATTACCTTTTTTAAAAGATTGTTGTTCAAGTACAGTTGTCTCCACAGACACTACCTTTTCAAGAAACTGTTAACACTGTTTTCCAAAGTGGCTGTAACGTCTTTCATCCCCTCCAGCAGCATATAGGACTTCCAATTGCTTTCCATTCTCACCAATACTTAGCATAATCTTTTTTATTTTAAATAATTTAAACGGCAATTTAATTCACCATTCTGGTAAATGTGCCATAGTATCTCATTGTGGGTTTAGTTTGCATCTCCCGAATGGCCGATACTGTTGGTCATTTTTTCGAGGGATGTACTTATTTGCCATCCCTCTATCTTCTTCAGTGAATCATCTATTCACTAGATCCTTCTATTCTTTTGCCCTTTTTTTAATTGACTGTGAGATAACAGTGTAAATTCAAATAAGCATAAGCATAAAAAATTGGATCCGAAATCTTGCTGGCCGCCCAGGTTGGGCAGGCCTGTGAGGGGAGACCGGCATCCAGGCAGAGTATGTGGATGTTGAAAACTTGGGAAAGGGGGATGAGGCCTGAAAGAAGAGTGGTAGGTCTGAAGGTACATTTTGCCAGCTTCACAATTTTGTCTAAGTTTGGCCTCGAGTCTCCCTTAACAGTTTTCTCACCATGAACACCTAATTCCAGCCCCCAGATTTTTTGAGAGCCTCAATTTCATGACATGTTTTATGGGGGTTTCTTGTTTCAGGAATGCCCATATGTCGCTCTTGCCTAAAGAGGTTTGCCAAGAGCCCTGGCTGGTGTGGCTCTGTGAACTGAGCACCGACCTGTGAACTGAAAGGTCACCAGTGTGATTCCCAGTCAGGGCACGTGTCTGGTTTTCTGGCCAGGTCCCCAGCTGGGGGAGTGCGAGAGGCAACCAATCAATGTTTCCTTCCCTCTCTTTCTCCCTCCCTTCTCCTCTCTCTAAAAATAAATAAATAAAATCTTTAAAAAAATAAAAAGAGGTTTGCCAAGAGTACAGACAAAAACAGAGACATGCACAAGAAGTACCTAGGTAACACTTGGTCCAGAGTCTAGTCTGGAGACGGAATCGAGAAATAAAGGGCATCTGAAACACCTTCCACTAAAATGAAGACTTCGGGAAGGAGAAATTAAGAGAAAGGACTGAGGGAAGATAGCAGCAAGGACATTTAGTAACAGTGGGTACTGTGACCAAGGACACTGTGTTCAGCCATAGATAACTCCATGCTAGAAAGAGATAAGTGGGAGAGAATTCAGGAGAGAGCAGAATAAATGATTAAGACACAGAGAAGCTGATTTATGAAGCTGACTTAATAGAGTTCTCTGAAGCTAGTCCATTTAACAAAATGTAACTGGAGCTAATTTTCCAACAGAGACTGAACGGCAATGGAAATGCAGATAGTAAAGATTAGGAAAATAGCAAATGTGAAAGTCGACTTGTCTAGCAAACCCATTAAGTAAAACGAAAATAACTTCTGCATTAAGCAGACCAGTTCTTGATCTAAACCTGCCCTCTCTGTGTCCTGACAAGCAGCTCGTTGACATTCTCCCATTGTCTTCCACCTTCTTCCTCCCTCCCTCTTTCTTTTTGTCTGATGAATGTCACAACTATACACAAAACCCTTAGGGAGCTCTACCTTTTAGGGGAATCTTTCTGGTTGGCTCCTGTCCATGGGTCCACCCGTCCAATTGATGTTCCTTTGGCTCCGCCCAGTTGTCCTTGGCTAAGGTCTGTCTCATCCCTTATCTCCTATCCCAACTCCTTTTTGAATTGGGACTTTCCTCAAGCCAGGAGCTCAGGAAAAGGTAATAAATGATCCTTAATTCCACCATCCTAACACAATCACCCATAGCTTTTGGAGAACTTCCTTGTAACCATTATTCTACTGCACTGGAACCCCGCAGGTAAAATCACATCATCTCAGTGTACACTGTATGCTATATACTAGTACACACTAGTATATCCAAATCAGTATCCAAATCAGACGAGCTGTACCAGTGGGTGGAGCGGTGATCTGGGAAGTTAGAGCTCCACCCCTGGCTCTGACAAGCTCTTGAACTGTCTAAGCCATGTTACTTTTTTTTAATGATTTGAGAAAGAGAAAGAAACATCTGTTTTGTTGTTCCACCCGCTGACACATTCATCAGTTGATTCTTGTCTGTGCCCTGACCGGGAATCGAATCTGCCATCTTGGTGCATGGGGACAGTGCTGTAACCAACTGAGCTACCTGGCCAGGACAGCCGTGATACTTTCTAAGACTCAGTTTCTTCATTGAAGAAATTTAAGGATGATATCAGAAGATTTCATCAACCTAACTGTTAGTGTCCTGCTGTAACAATGCACTACAAACTGGGTGGCTTAACCAACGGAATTTTTTTCTCACAGTTCTGGAGACTGGAAATCGGAAACCAAGGTTTTGGCAGGGGTGGGGCTGTGAGGGAGAATCTTCCTGGTCTCTCTTCTAGTTTTTGGTAGCCTCGGGCGTTCCTTGGCTTGTAGATGCAGCCTTCTCCAGATCTTCACACTGTCTTTCCTTTATGCATGTCTATCTCTGTGTCCAAATTTGCCCTTTTTATGAGGACGCAGTCTTATTGGGTTAGCGCCCACCCTGATGACCTCATCTTGATTCGATCATCCGCAAAGACTATTTTCAAGTAATGTCACATTCATAGCTATCGGAGGCTAACATTTTAGTATCTCTTTAAGGGGACACAGTTCAATCGCTAGCACTAACTTTGTAAAAAAGGAGGGGGAATGTATGTGCACCTACAAGTAAACTGAAATATCTACCAGGAGAGGCTGGAATGAATATTGGATAGGTGACTACAGCTGCCCACTCGCCTGATCTTGGTCTAATTGCAGACTGTTCTACGGGCCCCTTCCATCGAGATCGCAGGAATAGTAACCAGGGAGGAAAGCAGAGTTTCAGAGCTTCTTCAAGTAGCACAAATAATACATACATGTAAGTGAAAAGGCACAGATGGATTTATTTATGTGTCTATAAAGCCAGCAATACTCAAGCACACAAATCAAGATTTTTCACCCTTGGAGAGAAGCCAAAATGAGTCTCCTACATAAATATCATTTGAAAATCTTCCCCTGGACTGTTTTCATTCATTCATTTATCAACTGGAGCCACCGGCTTCTATAAACTCAGTCTTTACTTTGTCTGCTGGGTGAAAATGGAAATCTCATTGACTTACCCAGTCCTCAGGCTCTTAGAAATAAATGGTGAACCATCCATGAGCCACACCTCTAGGCCAGAGCCCACAGAACGGTTTGTGCCCAGGGAAAGCTCAGTTATTTTTTGCCTTTGCCTCTTTGCTCCTCTCATATGTGACTTTCCCGTGCTTCTCCCCACACTCACTCTGCGAAGAGGTGCATAATCTCTGCAACAATGAGAAAATTCCTCCCCAGATGACTTAGGACAGACTGGAGCCAAACCATTTCCTTCAGGCCTGGAGCACATTGTTTCCCTCCAGTGACTTCTGCAATCCAGAAACAGCTGCAAATGCCAGTAAAACCACGTTAGGATCCAATCCCCGAAGCCATCCTTACCCTTTTGTTTTTCTCTCTGGAGGGAGGAAGAGAAAAGTCCTTGAAAAGCTGCCATGGTGCATTATTTCCAAGCATCTGTTGATGGAGGCCTGAGCCAGGCAGCCCCCCTCTTTTAAAGTGTTGTGTTTTTTTGAGAGAGAGAGAGAGGAAGGGGGTGGGGGAGAGAGAGAGAAACATCAGTTTGTTGTTTCATTTATGCACTTATTGGTTGATTCTTTTTAACAATTTAATCTTTATTGTATTTTTCCCCATTACCATTTAGTCCCCTTATACCCCTCTCCCCCCAGAAATTACTACACTGTTGTTTGATTCTTGTATGTACCCCGACCAGGGATCAAACCTGCAACCTTGGTTTATTGGGACAATGCTCTAACCAACTGAGCACCTGGCCAAGGTTCCAAGTAGCCCCTTTTTACTAGAGGAAAGGAGAAAGCAAAAATGGAAAAAAGGAAGATACAAAATATGGTGGAGAAAAATCTGAGTGAGTGAAGTAAAATTCCACACTGAGAAAACATTGAGCAAAAACACTGCTTATGCCAAGCATTTGCAATGTGCTCTTCAGAAGGCTTAAGCCCACCTTGCTTTTTCACTTTGGGTGGGCCAAGAAGCCAGTGTATTTTAATATTTAATTTGGATTGTTTTTACTTGAAGCTAACCTAATAAAGGGACATCAGGATTTATAAAAATGATACTGTGAACTGAAAGTGCTTAAAGAAGATATTATTTCATAAAGTAATTTACAGTCACACACTTATAATTAGCAACTGCTACAGTACACTTAAATGGTGTGCCGGTGTATAGAATTATCTTTCATTTGCCTTTTCCATTCACCGTCTCCCTCTTTTCACTCCTTGCTGTGCCTGGACCGATGACCTTATGAAGTCAGTGCGTGGCCTGTAGCTTCTCGTGGGGCTGGCTTCTGGGCAGCGTCACCAGGAGGGGACTGAAGAGAGGCTGGAGTGAGGCTGAGTTACTTGTTGCTGCCGTCCCCACCCTGATGGGTGGCCACGCCTGGGCTGCTTCTCTCTATTGAAGGCCACAGCTCCTAGGAGAGGGGAGTGTCCCTTCCTCTTTAAGCAGCTGTGCTCTGCGGCTTCCCCTTGTCTCCACACGCTTGGGGGCTGGGTAAGAGAGCCCCACTGTTGCTCACCCCGGGGCGCTGCATTTTCCCGTGCAACTCCCCGAACCTCGCCCACGCCTTTATTGCTCACCTCCTTAATGGCACAGTTTGAGTGTGCTCTCTGTTTCCAGGAGGTGCCCTGGCTACTAAAGGTATAACTTTTTCTCTTCAGCTAGACTGTCTCTCAGGTGCAGTCTTATAGGATGCCTTGTATCCGAAACTTCTGGCACAGTCCTATACACAGAGTAAACTTGGTCATTAATGCTGTGGGTCATCTCAAGAAAGTCCTTCACTTACTTTGGTCCCTCTTTCCCAGGTCATAGGACAGGGTGCAGAGTGGGGGTCCTCTGAAAATAGGAGAAAATCCCCCAACCAAAGGTTGGGGGGAGGGGGAAGTGGATGATATGGCATTTAAGATACTTTGCATAACAATGGCAAAATAATAGCTGTGCCTTTCTAGAACCCGAGAGGGCTGCCACCCAGGGTGGAAGGTGTGTGTGACTTTACAAGCATTCAGTGACTTGTGACACAGTCAGGGGTGGTGGATGCCCACCCCGGATGTCTGTGTGTCATGGGGAACTCTGGTCCTGACTAAAGTTGGTAGTCGAAAGATGGTAAAAGATATGAGGGAACTGGCAAAAGTGACACATCACAGGAGGGGCCAGCTATGAGGTCACATAGGAAATTCTGGGCTGAGCTTTTAAAACAAGGGTGGACTGAGAGAGAAGGATGAAGCCATGTGGGCTGAGAGAGAGGAAGCAGCCACACGGTCTAGAGGGTGTAGGACGGGGTCCAGTCAGCCATGAGGTCTGGTGTGTAAGGGGTGCCATGCAGTTTAGAGTAAGAGCATACCATAAGGTCTGGAGTAAGAAAGAGGAGGCCCACTGGGAAATGGCCTGGAGAAGACAGTGGCACACCTGATGCAGCTGTGTGGGGACCTGCCTGGCCACCTGGATTCGTGAGAGATGCTGGGAGCTGAACTGTGACTGGGAGCGCTGATCTGCAGACTTCTGCTTTTCTGAAGGGTGGTACCTCTCACTGGCGTATTCTGAAACTGCCCTGGTTTGGCAAAGGGAAGTGGGACTATGTGTTTTGGGGTGTTTCAAAGGGAGTGGGACTTAATGGCAGAAATCCACCATTATTCTAAATCTGTATAACCTTTTAGTAAACAACCCCTTTCCTTTTTCACCAGAGTCTTGCATTGGGAGTCAAGCTTCTTGGGGGCGGGCAATTGAACCCTACTGCTATTCCAGAACATCATGGGTGGGGTTCTGTAAACAGTCACACTAGCAGACCCATTTAGTGAATCATACATGATTCTACCTGTTCACACAAAGCCTGCCTATCACTGCCCAAAACCTGCATTTAAAGGGATTTTGCTGCTTATGGTAAGCAGCGTGGTAGAATGGAAACAGTAGGGGTTTGGGAGCTGTACTCCCAAAGTTTAACACCTAGCACTGCTACTTAGTAGCTGGGTAAGATGCAAAAAGCTACTTAAAGTCCCAAGAACCACAATCATCATCTATAAATGTGAGATGCAGAATCACCACATCTCTGCCTCCTCCCCCTGTGTCTTCCCCATCTTCACCACTGTGACCATGGAGGGTCCTTCGTCCCCAGATCGAACATGATGTCCGGTGGTAGGGCAAAGCTGGGCTCCTAGGGAAGAGGGGATAGAAAAGAAAGGAAGGAAAAATGCGAAAAGGTTTAGATAGATTGGCAACACAGATCAGGCTTATGATCCATATTTAATATGTTTGGGGGAGGTGTGGAAGAGACTGTGACGCCTGAAGAAGCTAAGAGAAAATATATGAAGAGGTGTAAACCACGAACAAGAAGGAATGCCCCCATGGTGCTGGTCTGCGGTACCATTGCAGTGTCAGTGGATACTGTGTCAGTAGTGCCGTATCAGTAGTCCTGTCCCTGGCAGCGGCTTGAAGCAAAGAATTGATTCAGTGTAGAAAATAGGATGCTAAGTAGAGAACATCTTCCAAAGATTTCCAAACACCACTGCAAGGCTGACTTGGTGTGGACTGAAAGACACACAGCCCAAGAGAAAAGGACAGAAATATTTGTATCTCCCCTTGGGCTCAGGGTGTCTCCCCCACTGGTTACAGCTAAGCGTGCTCTTTCAGACAGTGGGCGGAGCCTGAGGCCGTGCCTGGCTGCTGTGAAGAATCACAGCAGGGTCCCAGGAATTACCAAACCTTCTAGAAAGAGTTGCTATGAGGCTGTTCAGTGAGATGACATGCATAAAGAACTTAGTATCCAGTACACAGTGGGCACTCCACACATGCTCTTTATTATTTTTTTGTAGAGATTTAGAGCCTGTAGACAATTTAGATACAAGCCTTTTTTTTTTAATTTGGAAAATCATTACAGTTGACATTCGCCCAGTTGGTCATGCCAACTGCTGCAGTGCCTCCAAAGGGTAATTTTTTACCTCCTTTCCTCCCATCCCCATGATAAACAGTAAAGCGCACTCAACAACACTGAGGATCAAGGAGCACAATGGAGTTACATACATACATATTCAAGTTGCTTGAAGTCAACTATGCGTTCAACAAAAGGAAATGATACGGGTGAATATACACATATATGTGTAATTTTCCCCCCCGACAATATGGCCCTTCAATTCAAGCCAACTTCTTCATCTGGTGCTCCACCAAGGAAACAGCCACGGCCATCTGTTCCAACTCTGGGGAAAAACTGGCTGTGCTGAACTTATGGGGGATGGCACAGAGCACGTGAAACCATGTAATCTGTACCATACGAGTGATTTAAAAGCTTCTTAGGGAAATTATCCGTCCATGTGTGATTTCTGCTCTTCGTGTTGACTTCAGAGCCCAAACTCCAAGCATGGTGCACCGCCACCACGACACAACATTGCGTGTCATTTCAAGTTGCCAGACCCTAAGCACATAGGCAGGGTGACCCCTAACGATACCCAGCTTGACTCTGACGTTAACCTGGAGACGGCTTACGCCGCTTCATAGCTGTGAAGACATCTGCATCGCCATACTGCCTCCAAAAAATCCCTTCTGTCAATACTGACATTGTTTATTTTAGTTTAGTTTTAAATTACAGTTGACATTCACTACTTTTTTTGTATTAGTTTCAGGTATAAGCATGGTGGTTAGATAATCATATGCTTTACAAAGCGATTACCCCCATATTTCAAGTACCCACCCCACACTGTACATAGTTATCACAATATTATGGACTATATTCCCCATGCTGTACTTTACATCCTGGTGGCTATTTTGTAACTACCAATTTGTACTTCTTACTGCCTTCACCTTTTTCACCTAGCCCCCCAACCCAACACTGGCATTACTGACATTTTTAATTAGTTATTTTAAAAATACTTACTGAGTATCTACTACCTGCTAGGAAATTACTTGATTGGCTGTAGCTGAAGTAGTTGTTTTATTCGGGAAAGCCTAGTTGGCCATTTGTGATTAGCTGTTCTCAAGGTGCACTGCCTTGGATTGGAGCGCACTGTTTCCGGCTTAGGTTTGGGTTTGCTTACGTGGGCTAGCAAGGCATTAGAGCCACGTCTTGTTTAATTACTCTCATGCCTGGAACACCCAGGAAACACTCTCCTGTAGTCATGGACCAGGCTGGAGGATATAAGAGACTCCACATGTGAGGCAGTTCTGGAGGGAGGGACAGGAATCCAGAGCCTAGGAGTGTCAAGCCTAGTGTCAGGTGTCTCATTGCTCAGGCCCAGCCAACACACCCACGAGCACTGAGATTAGGAAACCCCTGGAGAGAACCATGTGAACCAACACGAAGCAGATGAGTGCTGCATGTTTCCAGGGGCCAGACAGGTGAGCACCTGAGCAGAGAAGACAGGACACAGAGGTGGTGCACACCTGGGAAGGACAGGAGAAAAGCAATTCAGGAGCTGACTGGAGAGTAGCATCAAAGGCCCAAGTACAGAGTCTAGGCCAAGAGTCAGGGCCACAGCTATGTGGCAGACACAAAGTAAAGAGAGCACAGACCTTAGAGTCAGCAGACCCAGGTTTGAATCCAAGGGAGAAGATTTATCTGCTGTGTAAATTTGGGCAAGCCACTTAACCTCTCTGGGCCTCCTTTTCCTTGACTAAAAATGAACATAACAATGTCTCCCTCAAAAGGTTGTTATCAGGTGCATAAATAATTCATGAAAAGTACTTGGCACTCCTGGAGCACTCAGCAAATGAGAGCTCTCTTTACTAACATCATACTCATTATTTACATCGAACCACAGACATTTCTTCAGCTCAGCTGAGAAGATAAAGCAAGTGAGAGGAGCATTCACCAAGAACAGAGAAACCAGGAGGGAGAGCTGGGCCTCCCCAGAACTGATCACGAATGACTTCTCTCACTTACGTCTGGCCATTTGTAACTGTCAGTATGCTGATTTGTTCTTATTCCTGGGGCCGCTATCACCATTGTCATCATTGCCATTATTCCCTCCAACAAAAATAGAAAGAACCTTAGATTTCTGTTAAACCAGCCACACTGCCTATGCTCTGCCCCTGGCATATCCATTTATCTTTTCTGTGGGGTGAGCTGTCATCGATATCCAGGGACACCACCTGCTTGGGGTTTCCGACACCGTCTCTATGGTTTCTGGCCAGATCTAATTAGCTAAGTGAGGTGGAGGTTAATAGGTTAATGCTGGCAGGGGAGATGGGGCCTGCGGGGTGGTGGGGATCCTGGGGGAGGGTAGGGGAGACACAGGTGGTTACGAGAGATGGTGCTCATGATGGGAGGGCATGACCAACCCAGCCTGGTGTCAGGGAGTACTCACTGGGGTAGAAAATCAAGGTCATGACCTTCCATAGCCTCTGAGGAATCTGTGACAATATATTTCATCAGACAAGGACATTGACCGCAGTGATCCTGCACGTTTCCAGCTGATGTGGTTTGCCCACTTTGCATTTGAATCACCCAGCTCTAAGTGCCCCATCCAATAACAACCAACACTTATTAAGCACTTACTGCATGCTAGACACTTGGCTAAAGCATTGTATATCCTGTCCCATTTAAGCTTCACCACAACCCTGTGAGGTTGGTACTATTGTTTGCTCTGTTTTATAGATTAATAGAGGCTCAGAGAGGTTAAGCAACTTGTCCAAGACCACACAGCTAGGAACACTGTTGAACCAGGTTGGGAATCCAGATTTTACTGGTTCCAGACCTCCAGATCTCAATTAGAATGCTAACCAGTGCTTCTCACACTTCATGTGCATATGAGTCACCAGCAGATTCGTTAAAGCGAAGATTTTGATTGAGAAGATCTGGATGAGGGTTGAGACGCTGCATTTCTACCAGCTCACAGGCTCTTTGTCTACCGTTGGTCCGTGTTTTCAGCAGCAAGGAGCCTGCCTGATAGATTTGGTTTGCAATAGGTGGTAGTTTTCTCTTCAGAGGAGGTTGGATTTTTATTGCGGATACAAAGCTTTTAAACCACTTATGTAGTATGTGTTCATTTTCTATGTTGAGTAGCAAATTCCGACAAAGTCAGCACCTGAAAACAATGCCTGTTTATGATCTGACAGTTTCTGTGGCTCAGGCCCCTGGGAACAGCATGACTCTGCACTCAGGTTCTCAGAAGTCTGAGTCAAGGTGTCTGTTGGGCTCAGCTCTCATTTGGAGCTCAGGGCTCTTGTCCAACTTCATTCAGGTTGATACAGGATTCAGTTTCTTTAGCTAGTGGACTAATGTCCCTGTTTCCTGGCTGCCTGTGAACTGGGCCCACTCTCAGTTCCTAGAGATGCAATTCTTGCCACCTGGCCCTTCCACTTTCAAAGCCAGCAACGGAGAATCTCCCTTTTGTTGACTCTTCATACTTCAGATCTCTTGGGCTCCTTCTGTTTCTGATCTCCAGATTCAGATTTAAAGGGCCATATGATTAGGTCATGACCACCCAGAAAATCCCCCTACCTGATTTGGGACCTAAATTACGTTTGCAAAATTTCTTCACAGCAGGATGTAGGTTAGTGTTTGAATAACCAAGAGAAGGCTTTGAATATACCAGGAGCCAGAAATCTTGGGGGCTTTCTGAGAATTCTGCCTATAACAAAGTGTTTTCTTTCTCTTGAGTGAGCTGAGTTGTTGATTGATCAGTGTTTTTAGAGTCATAGAAATTGAGACTGACTGCCAGTCAAGATGGAGGCATAGGTAGACATGCTTCACTTCCTTGTACAACCATAAGAAAGAGTACAGCTAATTTCAAACGAAAACCACCCAGAACTGGCAGAAAATTGAACTGTACGGGAGTCCAACAACCAAGGATTTAAAGAAGCTATACTCATCCAGAAGGGTAGGGGGGTGGAGCTAGGGAGCCAGGGCTGAGAGGATGCAGTATGGCAGCAACGAGCCAGTGGAGGCAGTGGCCGGTATAATGGGCAGTTCCACATTCATGTGTCATAGATAAAAATCAGAGGACACCTTGTGAGAAAGCGATCTGAGCCCCAGGCTAGACTGCACAGCCCAGGGTTCCAGCACTGGAAAAATAAAGCCTCATAACTTCTGGCTGTAAAAACCAGTGGGGGTGGGTTGGTATGGTAGAAGAAACTGCCAGTTTCTCAGGAGACTCTGGAACATACGCAAACCCACCCACTCTGGGAACCACAACCAGGGAAGCAGCTGGAGGGGCACCAGTTGCATATGGGAAGTGGGTGAAATAACTGGAAATGGGGTGAGTGCGAGGCAAGTCACCAGAAGTCAGCCAACAGTGCCATTGTCCCCTTGTCTACCCCTCCCCCACACACGGAGCCACAAAGTAGTGAAGCAGGCTGCCCACCCTGGGGAATACCTAAGGCTCCAACTTAACAGGTGCACTATAAGATAGGGTGTCAAAGTGGCTCTACCTGTTATACACACAGGGAGGCTGCCAAATTGAGGGGACAAAGAAATATGGCCCAAGTAAAGGAACAGAACAGAACCCCAGAAAAAGAACTAAGCAATGTGGAGATAGCCAACCTTGCAGACACAAGAGTTCACAACACTAGTGATCATAATGTTCAGAGAGCTCACTGAATACAGCCAAAGCATAAGGGAAGAAATGAAGGCTACGCCAAGTGAAATAAAGAAAGATCCACAGGAAACCAACGCTGAAGGGAAGGAAGCTGGGATTCAAATCAACTACTTGGAATGCAAGGAAGAAATAAACATTCAACCAGAATAAAATAAAGAAGAATTCAGAAAAACTAGGAGAGTTTAAGAAGACTCTCGGACACCTGCAAAAGGGTCAACATCTGAATCATAGGAATGCCAGAAGGAGAGGAGGAAGAGCAAGAAACTGAAAAGTTATTTGAAAAAATAATGAAAAAAAAAAAACAAACTTCCCCAATATAGCAAAGGAACTAGACATGCAAATCCAGGAAGCACAGAGAGTACCAAGCAAGTTGGACCCAAAGAGGAACACACCAAGAATCATCATAATTAGAATGCCACAGTTTAAAGATAAAGAGAGAATCTTAAAAGCAGCAAGAGAAAAGCGCAGAGTTACAGCCAAAGGAGTTCCCATAAGACTCTCAGCTGGTTTCTCAAAAGAAACCTTCCAGGCAAGAAGTATATAAAGTTATGAAAAGCAAAGACCTACAACCTAGATTACTCTATCCAGCAAAGCTATCATTTAGAATGGAAAGGCAGATAAAGTGCTTCCCAGACAAGGTAAAGCTAAAGGAGTTCATCACCGCCAAGCCCTTATTATATGAAATGTTAAAGGTACTTATTTAGGAAAAATAAAATCAAAACTATGAACATTAAAACGACAACAAACTCAGAACTATCAACAACTGGATCTAAAAACAAAAACAAACTAAACAAACAACTGGAACAGGAACAGAATCACAGAAATGGAGATCATTGGAGAGTTATCAGCTGGAAAGGTGAAGGGGAGAATGGGGGTGAAGGGTTAGGGATTTAGAAGCATAATTGGGTAGGTAAAAAATAGACAGTATAGGAAATGTAGAAGCCAAACAACATATATGCAGAACCCATGGACATGAACTAAGCAGGGGATTGCTGGAGTGAAGGGGGTTACCAGGCAGAATGGGGCAAAGGGGGAAAATTGGGATGACTGTAATAGCATAATCAATAAAATCTACTTAAAAATATAAAAAAAATTTAAAAAAAAGAATGGCAGATGTGACCAAAAAAAAAAGGAAAGAAAGAAAAAGAAATTGAGACTATATAAATTGCCTCATTTCTGCTTTCATTTCTATTTATTTGTTATAAGCCTCTTCTTCAGTATTAAAATTTACTGGCAATGGTTTCAAAATAAAAATGAACTGTCCTGGGGAAGATTACAGCAAATTGAGGTAAGCCCCTTTTCCTGTTTGTTGTGCAAACTAAAAGCATAAAATAGCAACTGATACGTAGGTCATTTGGGGTTTTTTAGCTGGCTCATAACCAATGTCCAGGAGTAAGTCTCCAGGCACAATAGTGCATACATGAAGGCAGCAGCTTCTACTCAAGGGACTCTAAATGCTCTCTAGGTGACATGAGCTAATAAATATTAGTGCCTACATTTTTAAGAAGTAGAGTTTGTAATACCTTGAAGTCAAAGATCTGTCTGAAGCCCCAGAACTTAACTCCTTCTTTTCCGAGTTCCATCCTATTTTCCTCCCGATGACACTGTCCTATAGTTACATTGCTCATAAAAAGTTAACCCAGCATGGTTTTTCTTACTTGGGTCTACAGAGAAGACAAGTCAAAGTCAGAAGTGGGAAACAAGTTGCTAGAAACCTGCAGTGGCGGGAATTCCCAGGGGTTTTCTAGCGTGGGGAGGTTACCCGCCCCAAGCAAATCAGAGAGAGAAGCAACCTGGAACTTCTGGGTTTGGAGAGTGTTGCCCAAAGACAGCCTGCCATTAAGAGGTGGGGCTTGGCAGGACATAATCCTGGCAACACTGTTTGCACTGCAAGTCTCCTTAGTACTTTCAAAGCAATAGCAAGATCACCACATAAGAAATACCACAATTTCCTTAGCCTGCTCACTGCATAGAGCACAGTGGGGGCATGGCTGTGGGAAAACCCAAGTGCCCATTGCAACCTCAGGGCAAGACGGCAAAATTGGTAGTGGTGTTTCTTCCTCCAAAGCTTGAAAGGCACAGCTGAGGTGACCGCTCTTAACTATACTTTTGCCAACCCAGAACAAACTCTGCTTTGCATTGTGGGTCCCATGGCATCATTTTTGAAATATGAATCATGAAAGCAGTGCATTTCTGCTGTGCCTGCTGAGACTTGCTTTATCGCTGTCCTCTTTCAGCGCCAGTAAAATGGTGCTGTCATTCCATCCCGGAGGCATTTTGATTGTTCCAGGCAGAAAGTGATCACATTGGGAATGTGAGTGTGAGTGAGTGGTATATGCTTCTGTGGTGCACATGTTTCCTTTCTGAGGCAGAGAAGGAAATTATCTCATCCTAGCAACGTATAGATGCATTTTGATGGTAACTGATTACTAAGTGGAGACCTTCTATAACATCTTCTACCACCATGGCAACTTACTAATGGACAAAGAGAATTCCTTGTTAAAGTGATCATTAACAAAAATCCTATGCCTCCTGCTTCTAAATAGAAGCATAAACATAGGGTTGTGTAAAACAGAGACTAGGAGTCAAATGAGAGGGTTAGAGTCAGTGAGCTCTAAACACCCCTTTGATTTAAAGAAAATTCCAACTTGGACAATGGAAGGCTTAGAAATGATGATAAATTCATACTCTCCCTTTTGAGGGAGAGGTCGTGGAAACCCCAACTGATGAATGAATTTGTAAGGATGGGTGTATGTGTGCGTGTCTTTTTGTCTCCAACGTGGAGGTAAATATAAACATATATATTTAACCTTACAATGATGGCTCTGTTGATGGCAGACTGGAAAAGACTCAGAGACAATTCAGAAGCCCTAGAGCAAGGCAGGTATTCCGTTGTCTTGGCAGAAAGAGTCAGACTGAGAAGTGGACTGGCCGGGCAGTGCCAGGGAGGGTGAGACATGCACTGCCAGCGGGTAGAGAGGTCTGAGTAGTCTGAACTCCCAATGAGCTGCTCCAGGCAGTGGGTACCAGGGACTGTGCCTTGACAATATGGTTCACGGGTGGGGGGCTGCATCTTTAGGAGCATTGACAGGAGGGACAGCACAGCACCCAATCCAGAACAAATGGGATATAGCAAGGGTCACCGAAAAGGGACCCAGATGCAGGCTGTTGTTAGAACCAGGAGGACTGTTTGTGTCGTCCCAACAACAAGGCTGATTCGGTTCTCTTCTCTTGAGGGAACCAACTTAGGGCTCCTTCAATTCTCCATACCATAGAGACACTGTGGGGCCTCATCTGGGCTAACTCCCAAATCATAGAATCAGACATGTGATTTCAAGAGGTTTAAGATGAGGTTCCCGTCCTTAAGGTTCTCATACCCTACTTAGGAAGCAAAGGTCAGCACACATGAGACAGAGAAAAATATGTCTCTGTGTTCATGCACTGTGCTAGGTGTAACTTGTGGGTGTTAAGAAAAAATACATATGCAAGAGGTCAAGGAAGTTTTCATGGAAGTAAGCTTTGAGGGATGGCTTGAATTTTTTTTTAAGCAAAGAAGAGCAGATTTGGGGCATTAGGAGTGGGAAATGTTCATGGGGGTGGAGAGAAGAGGGTAAGATAGCCTGAGATATCTTCCTCATCCTGTGCCTCCCCATGCAGGAAGAGCTGAGCTTCTCATTCCTGCGGGGAAGCCACTAGCAGAACAGCTCGTGAGCACTGAGAAGGCAGGGAATAAAGAAAGGAAGTGGAGTTTGCTTGATAAGAGAACACGATCAGAAAGACTGTGGAGGTAGCTCCCAGCCTCTGTATCTGTGGCTGAGCCTGTTTCGGCATCCTTGCTAATTCAGTCTTGACTTGCACAAGTGCCAATTGCAAGCCTGCTGGGCATTTTCCTTTGTGCTTCCTGCCTCTGCTCCCCACCCATATCACTCCAACTCCTTGTTTCCTTTCCATTTGTTTAATGACTACTATTGAATCACATTTTCCTATTAATTTAAACCCCTGGGATCTGGAATCATAGTCAACGTTTTCCCCCCTTGGATGACATAATGGTACGCATTGTGTTCCAACCTTTCTGGATCCCACTACTGACAGAATAGGTCACCTGTTTAGCATCATCAAGATGAGTGTCACCAGCAGGATGACTACTCTAAATTGAGGGGTATGAGTCAACTCAGCATACTCATCTATCTTCGTGACTTTTACTGTAAAAAAAAAAAAAGAGTTTTAACATGTTTCCTTAGCATTGGCAGTTGCCTTCTCAGCCTACTGCTGCTTAAGAAATTCCTAATGGTTGGTGTCAGGTCCCAGGATATTGGCCTATAATGCTGAGAAAGGAACTGGTGTCAGGGAATCTTGGCTCTCAGCTGCTCTCTTACTCTGCAGGAGCAGCAAGAAATAGGAGCTGAGCTAATCCTTTTCCTTGAGCAGTTGCTTAAGCAGACCTGACATTTCGGTTGGAAAAGTATCATCAGCTCACCCCAATTAGAGGAATTATTTTTTCACCTTAAGAAAATAACATAGGTACCACACTGCCGAGGAGGTTTTTCTGTGGACTTGGAGGAGGAAAAAGCCAGACACGCTACAGGGCTGTCTTATGGACATAGTGATCTGTGCAGGGTCCTGGTGGTGGTAGGAGGGAATCACAATGATTGACACCAGTTTAGCATTTTCTAGAAGATTGTTTTAAATCTTGTTTAACCCTCTCAACAAGCCTGAGACAAAGGGGCGATTTTATTGTTATTTTAGCACCTACAGATGAAGAAACAGGCTCACTTTCTTAAGCAACAGTCCATCAGTTGCAATTTAGAAATGAGTCCAGTCTGAGTCCCAATTTTGCATCCTTCACAATAAACCAGATGCTCTAAATCACTGCGTGGTGATCGGGTGTGAGATATGTCACAGAATAATGTCATTAACAAAAACATGAGGTCTGATGGGGACATATTTTAGAACCATAAATCAGAGGAGATGATATCTCTCTCGTTTTCTTGTATTCAAATGTGCTTTTAGAGCAAAGAGAATGGGTCAAATGGCAGCCAGCCAGTTGGGAAATCACACATATCAGATTCATCTATGCAATAGCAAAGAAAGACCATGCCTGGGGGAGAGAGACAATAAGGGTTGATGTGGTTATAAATTATTGTACTTGCTTTACGTCCCTGCAAAGAACTGGGTTTCACCAAAGTTTGAGTCTGGGTTCCGCTACAAGAGTGCTTTGCCTGTGTGAACCTCACCTGTCTTGAATTTCTCCAAAAGACAAAAGTGGTGAATCACTGTGGCTCATCATCAGCCTTCCCAACAGATTTGACGTGTCGGGCACAGTTCACTGCCTTTGAGCCACTGCTCTGTGTCCAAGCTGGGACCTGAACCCTAACCTACTACTCTAATGGACTTCTGCTTATAGGGAAAACATGTATAACCAACTCCATTCTTATTTGCATATAATGTTAGAACTACAGTGCTCTTTCTATTAATGGTAGAATTATTACTATGTCAGTAATACAGGCTATAGAAAATGATAAATTCTGTTACTGTGCAAATATAATGTAAACATTCTTAAAGTGCTTAGTAAACTTAGTAGACTTAGTGGGACTTAGTAGAAACACTTGAAATACAGTGGGGAGCTATTTTTACACAAAATAGTGCTGTTGTGATTTTTGTCCCCCCAGGGAACACTTGGCAATGTCTGGAGACATTTCTTTTTTATTGTGGGGGACTGGTATGCCACTGCTATTAGCATCTGGAGATGCTGCTGTAAAAAATGATTTTTTTTTTTTTTTAGAGAGAGGGAAGGGGAGGTATAGAGAGAGAGAAACATCAGTGTGTGAGAGACACATCAATAGGGAGACACACGCCCCCAACTGGGGACCTGGCCCACAACCCAGGCATGTGCTCTGACTGGGAATAGAACCAGTGACCTTATGGTTCACAGACTGGGGCTCAATCCACTGAGCCACACCAGCCAGGGCTATTTATTTATTTTTAGAGAGAGGGAAGGGGAGGGAGAGAGAGAGAAACATCAGTGTGTGAGAGACACATCAATAGGTTGCCTGTCACACGCCCCCAACTGGGGACCTGGCCCACAACCCAGGCATGTGCTCTGACTGGGAATAGAACCAGTGACCTTATGGTTCACAGACCAATGCTCAATCCGCTGAGCCACACTAGCCAGGGCAACAGATGCTGCTTAGGATCTTACAGTGCACAAGACAGCCCCTCACCACAAAGAACTGTTCACTCCCAAATGTCACCGGGGTTGAGGTTAAGGAGCCCTGGTCTGCACTGATACTGCAATGATAAGCATGTTGGTAGAAATGCGTATCTAATGCAGCTGACTCAATCACAGAAGAGGAGGAAATGCTTACTGTCCCCCAGCCATCTCTCTGTCCTTCAGCTTCTGGCGGTCAGTTTTGCTCAAGTCCCCAGTCCTCAGCGGAAAGTGACTCCTGGTATTTCCCGTAGGTTTCCAGGTGGCTTTTGTTTAGTGGTGGGCTGTTGATACTATTTGCTTTTTCACTGTTATTGCCAGCTCCAAACTGTTGCTTTCAGCTCAGGCATCTGCTACCCTCTGCTCAGGACCACTTGGCTCCAGGGTGGGAATCATTCCTCTTTCTCCCTCACTGCATATCCTGGCCAAACACTTCTTACGTATGTTCGTGCTTATGGCGTGTTGCAAATTATCGCAACTATTGCACTGTTGTTCAGGGTTATTTGTGAATTCCTTGTCTTACGCACAAGAAGAAATTTCTCACTGGCCATGACCTTGCCTTGGGTTTGGCTGTCCCACCCAATTGCCGGAGTTCCTCACCCCTTCACATCTCACCCCTGCTGTCCCTTAGGCTGTCACCTGACTGGCCTGCTGAAAACCCACATATTCCTATTTCTTTCTCATATAAAACAATTTGGCCTTCTATGTTTCACGCTCTTCTTCCCCTGGCCTGGGCAGGGTGAGAGTGGGGTTCCTCAAACAGGAACACCAACGTTTCTATCTTAGACGAACAACAGTGATCACCGAACAATGACAATCCCATGTCCCCTGGGATATATCAAGACACTGTTCTGGAAGGCAAAATTCTAAGTTCTTGTTTTACATTGATTTTTTTTCTTCCCAACAGGCTGGGGAGCAACAAGAATGTGATGTAGCTATTAAGAGCAGTGGGCACTGGAGTTAGACCGTCTAGGATGTGAATCTTGACTCTGCCATCTATTATCTGTGTGGCTTTGGGCAAGTTACTTAACCTCTCTGTTCCTTAGTTTTCTCACTGTAACAATGGGGGAAACTAGAGTATGTGCCCCATAGAGCTGTTGTGAGAAGTGTAAAAGGTAATGCATGTGAAGCACTTTTTAGTTCAGTGGCTGACACTTGGAAGCTCTTCAACAACTGGGGAGTGTTGAAGAGTGGGATATGTAAAGAGACTACCCAGGGAAGACAAAAGGCACCCAATAGGCACACTCCCATAGAGTGGGGTGAGTGCACTACACTATCGCCGTTCAGAGAAGACAAAGAACTTCTGCGCTTAAAGGACAACCAGTCTCCTGGGAAAGACGGAGAAGTAAACAAATAACCATAATGCAATTTGACAGCGTGCCAGCAGAAGTCTGTTTGTTCTCGTCAAAGGATTTTTACTCAGCAGTGACCGTGACACCCTTTTGCTGTGGGTAGACGTTAGTTTCTATCTTACTAGACAATCAACATTCTTACTAGACAAATGACATTCTCCTTGCAGCGAAAGAGAGTTGAGTAGAGTGTCCCTGGGTATCTGGATTTGGCCAGTCCAACCACCCAGAACCACAGCTTAAGAAACCAATATCTGTCTTTGTTCTGTCTTTGCTGCTGAGCTCCCTTTTCCATGGGAAGCCTCAGAGGGGGCTTCATACCCCATGGTGGGCTGCCTCTTAAGATTCTGGGGGTGCAGCAGCCCCTTACAGTGCACACAGGAGCCAGAATGCTGCAGGATACTCATCATGCCATGTCTAAAAAGAGCCTAATAGAATAATCAGAACATTAAACATGGCAGTTTTAAGTGATTTAAATCACTTACGCTATATTTTATTGTTTTTGTTTTTATTGTGAGTACCTGCCCTGAATATGCACATTTCCAAATAGCAATGATGATGAAATGCAACAAACATTATTCTTTGTCTGATTTTAAGGCCTTACTTCATCATCTCCCCAGTTTCCAAAATAGATCATGGCCTGGGGTAAGTTCAGAAACTTTGTGAGTTATTGTTTTGCTAGTTAAAGCCAATGAAAACTTAGATTTTTAGTCATTTATGGAGAACACTGGCAATACCTTGAGTGTCGCAAAACAAGAAGGGACATCACCATGACACAGCACAAAATTAAAGTCAATCAAATGGGGAAAAAATCAAAGTTAAATTTATTTCTCACACCTGACCAGGATAAATTCCAAATAGATGTAATATTAAAATGTATAAAATACAACCATTTCCTGTTTTAGAGGAAACTAAAAGAGGGTTAGTCACCTCAGAGTGGGGAAGGCATTTCTAGTTATGACATTAAATCCAGAATCATAAAAGAAAAGATGAACATATTTGATCTCATAATCTTAAAATTTTTCACATGGAAAAGACCATAAGCAAAGTTGAAAAACAAATGACAAACTGGATGGAAATATATGCAGTTCTATTACAGACCACAGACTAATTTCCCTTCACATAGGAGCTCCTACAAACCAGCAAGGAACAGGCCAGCAGAGCAACAGAAATATGGGCAAAGAATGTTGTCAGACAAGGCCTGGGAGAAGAGATTCAGATGGCTCTCAGGCACACGAAAGCAGCTTAGCCCTACTCACAACAGAAAACAATTCAAATTAAAATTACACTGAAACATTAATTTTTGATGATCAAATTAGCACAGACCCAAAAGTCTCATAACATGCTGTTGATGAGGGCGTTCTGAAACAGGCATGTCCATACCCTGCCAGTGGGAGCACAGGCTGGTGCAACAGCTAGAAGGAGCAATCTGGCATTAAATCCTCTTTGAGAAATGTATGCTTTAGATCAGGGATGTCAAACTCACTTTCACTGGGGGCCACATGAGACTCACAGTTGCCTTCAAAGGGCTGAACGTAACGTCAACTCCTTAATGGTTAAGGAGCAGTGACATGTATACAGTCCTAAAATTATTTCGGGGCCTAGAAAGCAACTGTGAGGCTGATGTGGCCCCCGGTGAAAATGAGTTTGACACCCCTGCTTTAGATATTCACCAAATGTACATTATAAACTATATACAATATTATCCAGTACGACAGTGTTTTTAGAGCAAAACAGTATTAGCCACCTACATGCCTACCCACAGGCATTAAATAAATTGTGGCACATCCATACAATATAATATGATGCAGTGCCAAAAAAGAATGATGACGCTCTTTATGTACTGATATAATAATCATTGATATATATTGTCAAGTGAACAGTAAGCTGCGTAACAGTATGATAGCATGCTCTACTTGGTGTACAAAAAGAGAGTGTGTTTGCATATGTGTAGAATTTGTTTGGCTGGGGCCAGCAGTGGAAAGAATGTTTCACTGTATACCCTTTTTTGGTTCTTTAAATATTGAACTGTATCAAGGTATCACCTATTAAAACTTTTAAAAATGTAATAAACATATCCCCAGCTGGTGTGGCTCAGTGGATTGAGTGCTGGCCTATGAACCAAAAGCTCACCAGTTTGATACTGATTCAGGGCACATGCCTGGGTTGTGGGCCAGGTCCCCAGTAGGGGGCATGTGAGAGGCAACTAATCCATGTTTCCGCCCCTTTTTCCCTCCCTTCTTCCCCCCTCTCTAAAAATAAGATAAACAAAAATTTTTTAAATGTAATAAAAGTAAGTTAAAAGTATAAATAAATAAATAAATTAATTTAATTTGATGGCCAAATTTCTAAATTCATGCATTACTGTGTATTCAGTCTCTATTCTTCCTCTATGTCTCTTAATATAACCCTGTTTTATTCAGGAATCTGCCCCTCCCCACATAGCCCCGGTGTGTCAGTCTGCCTCTGGACGGCCCAGTCTAAGGGTAATTCCATTCACCTGACCAATCATTGTTTCAGGAACCCAGGCCAGAATCACTGTGTGGCATTGACCTGAGAGCAGGGGTTGACTCAAGAATAGGCACGTGACCAAAAATGTGCTAGAGGTTCCTAGGAAAGATGTTTCCTTGCTCTTAGGTGAACTTCACCAAAACTCATGGCATCTCCATGTGAAACCAGTGACTGCTGCAGCCATTTTGCCCCCATGAAGAAAGAAGGCCAAGGTCAAAGCCAACACCTAGAGGAGGCCATCTCAGGGCATTACAAAGAAATAGATCCAGAGCCACTAAATTAAACAGCCCCGGAAGCCTGCCCTGTTTCATGGCCTTGCAGTTATATAAAGCAATACTTTTCCTTATTGTTGATGTGCGTTTAAGTGGAATTTTCTGTTACTTGAAGCCGTAGGCTAATGCCCATGTTGCACAGAGGAGTATGTGTCCAGGAATCTAAGTGAAACACATGGGTAAGTCAGAAGGAAAAAATGCCTCCTGAAGTTTCTCAGACTAAGCAAACTGCCAAGGCACATGGCATGTGTTGACACAAAAACTTTCCAAATCAGGCTCTGAACTCTAATTAGAATATGGTACAGAAGTAGTTGGGGGGAAGGGCTGGAGAAACTGAGAAGATACCAAACGTTTATAGTGGTTGTGATTGAGTAGGGGGCTTACTGGTTTCTTTTCTATATTTTCTCAGATAAAAAAAATGTGAAAGTAATACTTTTATGATGAAAAACTAAATACCAGCCAAAAAGGCCACTTGGAAGCAGAATGGTACAGAGCCTGGGCCAAGCAAACCACCCATAAGTTAATGTCGGGTTTTCAAAATACAAGCCCAAAGGCTAAATAAATAAATGCTTAAAACAAAGCTCTTCATAAATTAGAGATCAGGAACTTTAAGAAATTCCCATTAAGCTAATACAAGTGAGGGATTTAAGACAAAGAAAAACCAAAAAGCAACATTAGGTTACAGCTATAATATTTAAAGCAGAGCTTATTTTTCTGTTCTTGAGACAATAATTTTGACAAATACTTTTGAGGTGTCCTGTTTCTAATCACCCCTCACATGAAGTTTGTTTTCATTTTCTGGTAACCCCCGCAAGCTGAGGGGCACTACAGGATTCAGGGTAGGAGGCTTCAGCATCTTCTGAACTTGGAAGTGCATGGTAGAGATTTTTTCCCTTTATTAACCCACTGATAACCTTTAAGGAAGAGAAGGAAGAAGAGGACTCCATCAAGGAACCTTGAGTCTGGGATGATCAGGGACGGAAGAGGAAACCAGGAAGTGGGAGCAATAAGCCAGAAGCAAAAAGATGAAATAAGATAGGGACTGAAAAGTGCCGGTTGGACTTGGCAACTAGGAAGTCACTGGTGACTGAGGCAAGAGCAGTGATGAGAGTTAAGTTCAAGGAGCATCCTTGAACTCTTAAGAAACCCGGCTGTGAAGGAGAGGAGAAAGAGGGTGGAAGCTAGAGGAGACAGAAAGCTTAGGGGTTAGTGTGCCTATTTACAGGTGTAAGGAAAGTGCCAGGAGGGGAAAAAAAAAGAAAAGCCTGCAGTGTCTGTGGGACCAAGGCTAATAAACTGAGTGCGATTTAGAGACAGCCAGAGACGGGATCCAAAGAACAGGTAGAGTGATCTCTTTGGCAGAACAACACCTACTCCACTAGGGGAGGGGAGGGGAGGGGAGGGGAGGGGAGGTGGCTGCACGTGTAGATAAATTTAGAAGTAGGAGGGCAGGAAATTGAGAGCTTATAGTCTGATGTCCTCTATTTACTGTGTGCTCCGGGAATGAGAGTGGTGTAGTTGCCTGAGAACATTAAGTCATTAAGAGGGATGCTACACGTGCTGAGTAGGAGCCCAAGAACTGTCAGGAAGAATCCAAGCAGTAGCTGAGTTTAGAACCTGGAAGTTAGCCTGTCTGCTGGGGGAAGAAAAAGATCCGCCTGGAGGTATGGTTTTGGTTGATGGCAGAGGTGAGAGGTGAGGGAGTGAAAAGGCACTAGCCACTAAATGACTAAATGGCAAAACCATGTGGCCTGAATGAGAGAAGGACATGAGAAAAGTGGACTGACAGAGAGGTTTTACTTTACATCATGATTGCTACTGATGCTTTTGAGAGATTTTATCCTTAATATATCACCCCACTAGACCAGTACACAAAATATACTATTCGTGCATGATTAGAAAATCGTTATGCATATTAACAGCTGCTGAATCCCAGTGACCACTGGCAAAGCCAAACCAAAAATCAAAAGCAAAACCAACCAAACCAAACCAATCGAACAAACAAAACTAGTAAGAACTACATTCCCATGTGCCGTCAAGGTTTCCATAAAGAAAGCTGTGAAAACCTCCAAGGGAAAGGCTTCTTATTAGATCATTAGAATGTTCATTTTTTTCCATGAGAAAAAAGCTCCAGCAATACAGCAAGTCTGTGGCATTGAATTCCCTGGGATTGTTCAACTCTGCTTGGATTTCTTGACTTGGGGCTAGGACTGATTTAGAAAGTGACAGAGAACAAACTGGCAGCTGCCAGAGTGGAAGGGGATGAGGGACTGGGTGAAAAAGGTGAAAAGATTAAGCAAGAATAAAAACAAACAAACAAAACATAAAACACCTCCCAGACAGACAACTGTATGGTCATTACCAGAGGGCAGTGGGGGTGGGAGGAAGCAAGGGAGAGTAAAGGGGATCAATGGTGATGGAAGGAGACTTGACCTGGGGTGGTGAACACACAATACGACATACAGATGATGTATTATAGAATTGTACACCTGAAACCTATACAATTTTATTAACCAGTGTCACCCCGATACATTAGACAAAAATAAGTAAATAAATACATTGAAAAAGAAAGTAACAGACTATAGATTGAAACACGGGCTTATCTGATTCCACGCACCCATGATCTTTCCACCACCAAAGGCTCCTTCCCACCAAGGATGTTCCTGATGCTCCTTGCTGGAGGAGCCAGGCATCCATCCTCCTGAGGGGACAACAGCCTAATCTCTGCTTAACTCCAGGCAGGCCCTCCCGATGACACTGGTAACAATCGGGGGAGCTCTTCTGAGAATCACCCAGCTGCATCGGTTGGCCTATATAGACTTTGTGGGAATTACACTACGCTGGCTGAAACAGGCCAGCTCTTTAATACAGTCTAGCTAAACACACCAGATACCTAACTGACATAAGAGAACAGTTTAAGGCGAAAAGATGGGAAATAACACGTCTATATATTGTTTTTAATTCAGGATCCCCCCAGTTTGGGGACTTTTGCAATATCCTATATAGTTCCTCTTTCCTTTTATCACCCGGCCTCAAAGTACCGTGTGTGAGTTTAAGAAAAGTGAATTGAGATAAAACAAATGACACAAAACCATAGCGAGAATTACTGAATTAGTGTTGATTAAAGCATGTTCTAAAGTACTCACCATATGGAACTGAGGTTTTTAAAAAAACAGAATAGACTGAGTCGAGATTTCCAAGAAGGATGAGTTGCTGTTGTTTTAGTTATTTAGCTCCACACCCAGACATTGGCATTTTGTAATTATGTTACGTAAGATTTGGAAAGCCCCCCCCCCCCCTTGACATTACTTTTCCTGATGTGATATAAAGTAGTAGTACAGGGCGAATGACTAAAAAGAGAATCTCGAAAGAATTTTAGGGCCTTTCCCTTCTCTTCCAAATTCCTTCACCTTTATTCTATATTTTTCTCCTATCTTGAATTGATCTTGTAGGCTGGTGAAATGCTTTAGAATGTCGAAGAGTTACCAAATGAAAGCTAAAATAGATTACAACCTTTAATTGAAAACTCACCACTATCTGTATTGCTTTATTTTTTCCACTTACATTGACTGTCAGTTGATCTGCACAGCTTTCTATTAGGTGTTGTCCTACAGGCCGAGGGCCTTGCCCTCAGGAAATGGACAGAGTCGTTGGGGGCTATCGAATAGTACACACTGCAGGGCTATAAATGGAACTCGTGAGTGCTCCAGGCTATTTAAAAACTAGACGAATGTTCTTGGAGTAGTCATCGCGGATTTTAGAGGCAGTTGGAGGAGCAAGGTTTTCTAGATGAGGCAAATGGCACAGGAGCGTAGAGGCAGGAAGTAATACACGGATGAGTTGGTAAAGAAAACTGGATACACGGGCAGGCTGATATTCACCAGTAAAAAGGGAGGGGTTCACAGTGAGGAGTAACCTGAGCTAAGTCAGAGAAAACGGCGAGTTCGGTCGTGGGGACTGTGAATGCCTGGCTCAGAAGTGCGCTTTTAGTGCCACTGGTGACGGAAGAGAACTGAAACCTTTTGAGGAAAGAAGGGGCACAAGAAAAGTGGATTAGGGAGATTAATTTGTTGGTGGAATGTAGCCTGGTTTTGAAGCGAGACTGGAGGCAAGAGGAAGCTATTTGGTTTGAGTTGATGAGGGCATCCAGGAGGATGGTTGCTCTGGCAACGTGAAGGAAGGACTGAGCAGGAAAAAGACTGTAGCAAACCAAACAATGGGGGAGGGTATGTGAGGTTTCAAGTCTGAGCAGGTTGGAAAATGTGGATTTCACTGAGAGAAATAAATAGAAGGGCTAGTCTGGGGTGATATGGGGGAGCCGTGGAAACCTGTTGCCTTTAGGTTGTGGGCTGGACACGTGGACTATGATGTCTAAAGTACAGTGGACAACTTCTGCCACATAAACCGGCCAGAGGTGCAGTTTGTATGCCTCTGCTCCAATGTGGGTTCAGGGAGCAGTTATTAAAAGGTTTTGAACACTCAGCTTTGTCCCTTTTAGGCAGGAGAGAGCATCTGCTGTCGGAGCATTCCCAGTCCTCAAGAGACTTATAAACTGTCAGGGAGTATAATTTTAATAGAATTAGCTGAAAGATGAGCAAATGTCAGGTGGTGGTTTGGAAGTGTGTCATGGCTGCTAATTTTGACATGCTAAGTGTAACATTATTAATGGCTTTTATGCATGGCTAAGAGGGCTAACACTTAGCAAATTAGATTCCAAAACTTTTGTCCTGCTCTTATAATTTATGAGTATGATAGAGTATGTTACTTTGGGCAAAACATTTAACCCCTCTGTGCTTCGACTTCCTGTTTATAAAATAGGAAGCTTGTAGTGCCAGCATTCGTAAACATTTTGAAAGCTACAGATAAAAAGCACTGTAGGATTCTCTCTCCTCCCACCCCCACTCCAACTACTGACTCAGTCTCTCTGAAAGGTCATTGATTTCACTGAATCCTTTCAATTGCTAAGTTCCTAAGTCAGTTATTAGCATTTTTCTAAAATGCTTTTACCACTCCTGAGCTGAAAAATATAGTCTGACTGCCTTTTTGACCTTCTGGGCCTGCCCATCTCACTGACCCCTTTTTATTCAGTGGCTGGTGCCACATGATTCCCAACTCAAGTTCTTGGATCAATTCCAGCTATGCTGGAGGGGAGGTAGAGTTCTATATTAACACTCTGGGACCTCCACCTAAGGCAACCACGATCAGTGTGAAGTTTGGTCCCAGTTTTAGGCATTAGGTTCTTGCTTTGTTTCTAACTCTCACTCTGTCTACCAGGTCTGGCCTTTGGACACTTGTCTTACTGCCCTGAGCCCAAGTCCTTGCCCCCCAAACTTGCCCAGCACATCATCTCAGGGAGCTGCATTCTATTTGTTTTCATCATTTCCTCATTGGAAAAAAAAATCCAGACCTGGAATCCAGCACTGAGGCTGGGGCCCTGCTATAAGCAACACATTTTCTTAATGCCTGCCATGATTTCCCAATTTTTGTCTGTTCCTGGATTTCCCAAGATTGTGTTCCAGCTGCCAGCTTACAACACTCATTCTCTGCGTTGAACCAGCCTGATGTTGGCTGCCGTCCTGGCTGCTGCCTGTTCCACACCCTCCAGATACTGTCTTTTGGCTGCAAGCTTGTCCCACCAGGGGGTCTGTGTCCAATTCCATGGATGTATCTACTTCTACCAGTCCACCTCACTCCTATTACAGTTAATCCTTCTATATTAAACTACAGCAGATATTTACTGGCGTGGAAACTGATGTGGTACTGGAATTTTATCCTTGTTTACATCTTTCTTTGTGTTGGAAAGCTTGGGATCAGTTCCAAAATCTGCTCAGAGAGCTTTCCTGTCTCCTTGGAAGAAACAAATGAACACTTGACAATACCTTGTATCCATGACCAAGCCTCAAGGCAACTATTTTCATTGTAAAACTTGCATTATTTAACCTTAACTTTGCTTTTAAACACACTAATATATTTAAAAGGTAACTCTGGCCAATAGTTGTTCACGTCTGTCAATTTCAAGGTATCTTATTGGAACTTGTTGGTAGTTCTATAGTGGCAGTTTCAAACTTCAGGACACATCAGAATCTTCCACAGGGCTTGTTAAAATAGCTTGCTGGGTCCCAAGACCAGAGTTTCCCTGGAGTAGTGCCTGAGCATTTGCATCTCTAACAAGCTCTCAGGTGATGTTGATACAGGTGGTTCTGGGATTACTTTGAGAACAACAGGTCATATATTTAAACGGGCCACAGGTAAGCAGAAGCTGCTGAGCAGTTATTCATCAGTTCAAATCCTTAGCTGAATGGTTAAGGTAGACAGTACTGAGAAGCAGACTTCCCAAGTTCAGTTCATGCTGTTAGGATGACTGCTGGTGTCAGAGGTCTTTGCAACAACCTATTACTTACAGCATGTGGACAATCAGTTTCTTTGAGCTTTGGTTTTCTCATCCATAAAACAAGGGTAGCCTCTATGCTGCCCTCACTAGAGTGTTGTGAAGGCAAATGAAATGGGTGTGAAAATGTTTGAACTATAAAGTGGTATGGCACTAGGAGGTACTGCAATGGTTTTTCAAAACTCTTAAAATGTCACCAGTTTCTTTTGGCTCTCTTTCTTTCCTCATTAATTACAGCAACTTTAACCCAGGAATATAAAAGGGTACTTTTATTGCTATTGCTATCAAAACTCAAACTTTAAACGCTACAAAAATTTCATTCAATGAGATCAGACGTACCTTATAAACATGATACAGAGCCAAGAATGAGTCTCAGTTTTTACAGCTATTAAAAAGTACAAGATCCTATTGTGACTTGCGGTGCAATCACAGTTAATGTTTCATCCCTGTTTAGATTGGCCCATTAATAACAATGGTTACAAGTTACAACCCGTTAAACAATAAAATCACCGCGCACGTGATAAACCTGTCCACACTTTTACATCTCTTGCAACTTCTATTAATTTATTTGTTCTCCCAACACTGGACAAAGCTGTTTTTTCACCCTAGGACTCCCAGGCCACTCCAACCACCAACACAGTTTCTGCTCAAGCTGGGTGCATTTGTGATTTTTCAACAGTGTCATCGCTGTACCTAATTCTTCCAGGCCTTCAGTGAATATCTGTGTTAGCCTCATTGTTCCTAGGACTTCATTTAATATCATAAAACGTCAGCCAGGGTGCTGACAAGGTTCTGAAGACAAGGTTTTGGAGACTGAAAGTCCAGATTAAGGGACTGATCAATGAACTTGCCAGATTTGCTGCCAGGAGAGGAATGGGGTTTCCTAGAGCCCCTGCGGCGTGCCACCCGCAGCCCAGCCCCACGCCCTCCGGGCCCGCGTCGGCGCGCGCTTCTCCCGGGCGCCAGCAGGAGGCGCCCGCGGCGACCCCGGCGCTGCGCGCACCCGCGCTGAGCCGGCGAGGGGGGGCGGGGGGAGGAGAGAAGAGGAGGAGCTGAAGGGGGCGCGGCTTGCTGCCCGTCCCTCCCGGGCGCAGGCCCTTCTTCTCTGCCGGGCCCGGGGGCTGGCGGCCGGCGGGGGGTCGCGGCGGCAGCGGCGGCGACGCTGGCGGGCCGCGCGTGGCGGGGCCTGGCTCCGGCTCTGGGTGTCAGGGGACAAGATGGCGGCGGCGCTCCGGAGGCCGGTCTCCTCCTCTTCTTCGCTCTCCTCCGCCCCACCGCTCGCCGCCTCCTCCTCCTCGCTCGCTGCCTCCTCCTCCCGCTGCAGCAGCCCTAGCGACCGCCGAGGCGCCGTCCCGCTGTCCCGGAGCTCCGGAGGAGGATAGACGGGGCAGCCGCGGGCTCCGGTGACCGAGGCAGAGCTGGGGCCGGGGCGGGGGCGGCGGCGGCGGCGGCGGCGGCGGCGCCGGGGAGGGATGGGGTCGCAGACGCTGCAGATCCTCCGGCAGGGGGTGTGGGCCGCGCTCAGTGGGGGCTGGTACTACGACCCGCACCAGGCCACCTTCGTGAACGCGCTGCACCTCTACCTGTGGCTCTTTCTGCTCGGCCTGCCCTTCACCCTCTACATGGTGAGTGTGGGGGCGGGGAGGAGGTGGCTCCTTCCCCTTTCTGGCTGGCTGGGGAGCGCCAGCTTTCCAGAATACGGCGGGCAGTCGCGCCTCCCTGGCCCCGGGCCGTGGTTGCGCCCTTTCCCTTCCCGGGGCTGCACCCCACCCTCCGTCCCTCGGAGCCCGCAGTCCCACTCGCTGTCATGCTTCCCTCCCCCACCCACACTCTGCGCTGTGGTTTCTTTAGGGTTTCCTCTCTCTCGGAGATGATACCAGAAACGAAACAGCAGCAGCCCCCACCTCCCGCCCCCCTGCGCCCAACCGGTGAACTGGGAACTGGCAGCTTTCTAGGCCCCTTCGTGGGAGGGCGGGTGGGGTGGGGTGGGGATCCCGCACCCCTAGCCTCTCCAGCTTTTCTACCCGGGTGGGCAAAGCCCTAGTGGGGCTCCCCGCCCTCAGCGTTTTGTGCTAGGTGCTGAGCCTGCCTCGCCGGAGGGGACGCCGCATTCCACCCCGGCACGCGCGCCCGCTCGCGCTCCCTTCCTCGGGCACCCCGGGGCACTCCCTTCACCCTGGGCGGCTCTGCGCCTCCTCTCCCGGGAGCCCTCGCTCCACCTCGTCCTGATCGGCACGCGGAGCCCTCGGAGCGAGGAGGACTACGCGCCGCACTGTTGGGAACGTACTGTGGGTCGCCGACTTTCAACTCGCCAAGAGCTGGTGGTTGAAAACCTGCCTCTTAACCTTCTTGCCTCTGAAAATCATTGTTTTTTTGCTTACCACGGGCTCTTTTCGGTTCGGCTCCGTGGTCGGTGGCTGTTGTGTTGTTTCCCAGCCAGCTCTGGGGGTAGGGCGCGGGGGCGATACGGGGAATCTGGCTGGCATTTCGGGAGATTTGTTTGGGTTGGTTCAAGGCCTTTCACTGATTGGCAGAAGGCAAGTACTGCCTGTTGCTCAGTTCAGTATGATCAGCTTCTCCGAATGATCTAGGTTTTCAAGCTCTATTTTCACTGAAAGTTGTAAGCGCATTTTTTTTTTAACACTTAAGGTTAGGGTGGGGCATTAGGGGAAATAATGTGGAAGAGGGATGGTACTTCAGCTTGAATTAAAATTTTTTACGGGAAGGGAGGGAAAGATGTAATTTTATTTTAGGATAGTTGCTTTGAATATATTTCGGCTACCTTTGTGGTTCTTCATGGAGCTAAACGAGGGTGCTGGGTTAGAAAATCTGACACTTCGACTGTAAGAAGTCCCGAAGGTCAGGGCACCCAACTTTTCCTTAAGTGAAGCGTAGTTTCACTAATTGGCAGGAAAAGCGCTTGCTTGGAAGAAGATGTATTAAATCTCACTTTTCTCAAGCAGATTTTAATTTTTCATTGAATTTGTTTTGAAGGGACTTACTGCTTGAGGCAGAGACCATTTCAAAAATGCTGATGACTGATGGCTTGTTTTTTTAGGGGACTTGTACAGTCTTGTCCCATTCTGAAAATTTATCACAAAGTATAATAATTTTCAATTAATTCTGGCCTAGGGAGTCCTCTTTGTGCTTCTGTACCTTCCAGGAATATGACATCATTAATGTACAGGTTAATTACTTTGGGCGTAAGAATGCTCAGGCTGTCACAGAGCTTTTTTTTCATAGGGGATTTCTGTTATATCCATGAGGATTGTGAATTTAAAACTGAAACAGGTCTTTGAGATGCAAGGATTAGGTGCTGTGTCCCAGTGTAAGGTTTCCGTGTTAGCATGTGAACTGTGCTGGTGGCTAAGTCTTGGGTACTTAACAAACATTACTAAAGAAAACTGAGGGCAAACACTGAGAAAGCAATACCCTGAGTTTAATGCTTCATTTGGGGAGTTTATTCAGTTCAATTTAATTCACAAGTAATATCTGAGTGTCTTCTATGTACTGGGCAGTTTGCTGGGTTCTGGGAAAATAAAACTGCTTCTCTGACTTTCTTGCCTCGGTTAATGGGAACTTATGTTACGTCTGTTAAAAGCTCTCCTCGATTCTTCTTCTCTCATCACATCCGGTTTATCAGCACATCTTGTGAATTCTGCCTTCAAAACCTAACTAGAATCCAGCGAATTGTCATCAGTTCCTGGGTTCAAGCCACTGCCGTCTCTTCTAGATTATTTCAGTGTTCTGATCAGGCTCACTGCTTCCATTCTTTATTCTCTATTCTCCATACAGAAGTCTGAGTGATTCTTTCAACTCTCTGCTCACAGAGCCTGCCCTCCCTTGTGTCTGTCACTCCCCCCACCCCATATACATCTACCTTCTTACAATTTATTCCACTCAACTGTGTTCCTGCCCCATGGCCTTTGCACCTGCTCTTTGCCCTCTGTGTGGATGACTCCTTTCCTCCAGGTGTCTGTGTGGTGTGCTCCACTTATTTCAGCGTTCACTTATATGTGAGGCTTTCCCTAATAACCTATGTAAAATACCAACTTGCCAGCTCCTACAGTACTTCCTAGCCCCCACCCTTCTTTGTTTGATAGCACTTACCACTAATTGGTATACATTTATTTACTTAATGTTTCTCTTGTCTCATTAGATTATAAGCTCTGAGGGGGCAGAGACTAATGTGTTAAAAACATGCGCTTTCAACTCTTGGTGAAAATAGAGCTTCCAAACTTAGATCGTTTGGAGAAGCTGATTTTATCAGACTCAGCAACAGGCAGGAAAAGGCCGAGAACCAACCCAAACAAATCTTCTGAAAGTTCACTGCATTATTGTCAGGACCAATGTCAGGGCCCAGCACAGAGTCAGTGCTCAGATACTAAATAAAGGATTGGAAATGAACAAGACATAGCTTTTGCCATCAAGGAACCTAAAGTCTAGCTTGGGGACAGTGGACAGTTATAAGCATTAGGACTGTCGTGACCCTGAGCTTATAGTCAGGGGATGATCTTAGTTTCGGGGCAGCCAGCAAAGAGGATTTGTTAACGTTTTAGGAAGCATACTGGTGCTTCAGTATTAAGGTAGGTAGTTTGAAATACACACTTGAAGGAAAATCCATGATTTCGTGTTAAAGTCTCAGACAGTTATAGATTATTACTCTTTGCTCTTCCAATAATAATTATAGATGATGATAACTATTTATTATGTTCTCTATCCTAAACTGTCACAAGCATATGTTTGTGATACAGTCTTTCTTATAAGTCAGCCGGGCAACTGCTTGGCTAGCTGTCTGCTCAGCAGCCTGGCACCAAGGAATAGACAAGAGTCACACACAGTAACTGTGCTGTTCACTCAGCTCTTACTGAATTCAGGTTCACTCACAGTAGAACATCAACATACGTGAATATCCTACTCACACAGCAGTCAATGGGGGGTAACGAATCTGAGCCCCAGAGTCTCAGTCTGCAGGTCCAGGAGACAGCACGGTGGGCAAGGGAGTTGTCAGCGTCATGCAAGGAAGGACTTACGGAGCCAGGTGGGCAGCAGGGCAGGTGTGGTCCTCAGTCCAGCAGGGCAGAACCTCCGGTGGCCGATGCCACGGGAAATGAGCGTGGCGCGGAGCGGCACTCTGGTGTGTGGAGTTCGGCTGTCTCAGCAGTGGCCTGGAGCCTGCCTCAGTTGTATCTTGAAAGTGGTGAGCGCCACCCCTCTGGGTCTTTTCGATAAATGTGTTGGCACCCCTGCTGCCAAGTGGGGAATTTGTTCAGGAGCCTATGGGTGGTTCATGGCTGTGCTCGACATCCCTGCTGGCAAGTGTGCAGTTTCCCCTGGAACCTGTCTATGGATGGTCTTGCTCTGCAGACACGGCTGCTCTGACCACATGGGCAGTGTGTCTCCTTGCCAGATGTGTTTGTTCTGACTTAGGTAATTTTCCTTTGGAACCAAAGTGTCATGGCTGACAGCCATTTTAGTTGACATAAGTGACTCCACTTTATTTTATGTACTTGAGGCTATCGTAGTCGGACCAGTGCCACTTGTTGGTCCTGTTCTCCACACAAACCCGGTGTCCTCCCTTTACTGATGGAGATACCTCAGGTTCAGCCATAGGTGACTTGTTTTGTGGCCTGAGGCAGACACGAGCTGGGATTTGATTTACATAGAACTCTCACAGCCGTCTTACTGGCAGCTGTTTCTTAGATTCAGAGTCTGGAGAGGTCGTACCTTGAGTTAGGAAGATTCTTAGGGCTTCTGTTGTTTTTGGTTCGCAGGCCGGCACTCAGTCCACTGAGCCACACTAGCCAGGGTGGGCTTTTGTTGTTTTTAGTGTCTGTTTGTTTTGGTAAAAGTAGTCAGTGCTTTTCTGGTTTTGCTTTAGTTAAAAATTTTTCATTGAGCAAATTTCACATAAAATATTGTATAAATTGAAGGTATACAACTTTTATTTTTATACTCACCTGAGGACATGCTTATTTATGGTAGAGAGAAGGGGATGAAAGGAGAAAGAGCGGGAGAGAAATGCCAGTCAGTTGCCTCTTGTGTGTGCAGGTGCATTGCCTTCTGTACGTCCAGTCCCCTGGCTGGGGGCTGAGCTCGCAACCCGGGCATATGCCTGGGAATCAAACTGGGAGTCGAACCCGTGACCTTCCAGTTTACAGGATGGTGCTCCAACTGACTGAGCCATGCTGGGCAGGGCCCAACTTGTTATTTTAACACTTCCATATATTGTAATGTGATTGCTGTGGTGGTGAGATTTATCACATTACATAACAATAGTATAATATTTTATACATACACACATCAGTTCTCTGTGTTTTATTTACTACTGGTTGCAAGTTTGTACCCTTTAAAAAAATGGGTTTGACTGTTTTAGATTCCATATATTAAGTGATCGTGTTACAGAACAGATGGTGGGGTGTACAATAATATACTATTACCAAAAGGACTCCCCTTTTTTCCCCAGGGGTTCCCCCTGTACTAGGTTCACTTTGTCCACCGCCGGAGGAAAGATGTCTTTCAATACCAGAGATTAGTGGAAAGGAATTTATTTAAAAGTTATACAGACTTAGAGTAATGACTTAATGTCTTCATTAAAATACTAGCGTCCTTTAGAATACCCACAAACGCACACAGTCCTTCCTTCTCCATCTGCCCAGCCTGGGGTACTGTATCTCAGGAAAAGGAGTAGAAGTCTGTGATTCAGGCTCCCGGCACCATCAGCTGTGTTGCTGCCATGATCTCCGGTTAATCCAGAACCATGTGGCACCTTCTCATGGCCCATCAGCAAGAGTCATTTCACCTCTTTTCTTCCCGGCAAAGTCTCTCCTGCTTCCTAAGCAGCGCGACAAAAAGGAGCACCCCAAAGCCATGTGGTCCTAACTTTAGCCCAGGCCGAGGGGTCCCAACCTACTCCACTAAAGCCTCACGGTCTTCCCTTGGCACAGCCGCCGCGCCTGCGTTTAAATCCCAGCGCCAGTCTTCCTCTGCAGCCCCATTTCCGACTCCTCCTACAATCGGTTACACCTGCCAGCATTCCTGTATTCTTCCAGCTCTCCCGGGCTGCCATAGTAAGTCTGGGCAGGTGTGACCCCATGGCATGGAGCCAGTCATCTCCAAGCTCCCATGCAGGCGCTGTAACCAGGTGTAGTTGCCTTCCAATTACATCTTAGGTGGAAGTCACTTCCATCCCCCTGACTCAAAGCATGGCTGCAGCTATTTAACATATCTGTGAAACCAGTTAAAAGTCATGGATATTTTAAACGACTGTGCCAGAGGTTAGCTGCCAAGTTGTTGCTATTCAAAACAGCTCTGAATGGCCCTGATCCATGTGTCCCATCCCCCAGCTCAGACTGGTGGGGGTAAGGACATCATATATATTTTTTTCTAATATTTCCTGGACACCTTGAGTTCTGGACCCCATTACAAATCCCTATTTGGGGCCCCCCTCTTGGCTGCACCCTGTTACAATCATACAGTACTTGTATTTGTCTGACTTACCTTGCTTAGCAAAATAAGGTCTTAGGACTTTCTGTATAGGATTCAAACAGTTGCTGTTAGCAGCTTTTATGGATACTTTAAAGGTAGAATTTACAGTTTCTGCAATTATAATACTTTTAAGTTGTGAAAGTCAACACGTTTTTTCTTCTTACTGTCACTGTCTTTTTTGTTTCCCTTAAGACATTCACCCCATTTTATCTTGTTGTGATTAATTTTGCACATGACATGTCACAGATGGTGAGCTTTGTGGGTGTGAGCTTCGTGGCATTTCTGTGTGCTGGAAAGCAGACTGGGATTGGTGTTATCTTGATTTGTGTGTCTTGGGTCTGTTACTGAATGTGTGTCCTTCAGGCAAGACTCTCCACCTTTCTGAACCTTGATTTACTCGTTTGTGAGAAATTACATGGGCATTGTGTAAGAAAATACTTATGAAATAGAAGAAATCATTCACCTTCTGAGTGGCCTTCGGTGAAAGTCCTTTGAAGAATGGCTTATTAAAACAGCATTTCCTCTGTAATGTTCTATGACTTCAGAAGATTAGATAGTAAGTAAAACCCTTGTGTTAACATACTGCTTCACATATTGTTTTCTTCTATAAAGAGTTATACCCCAGGTGATGAACTGTGACACTGAAATCTCTTTAGTGAATCTCAGGCTCCAGTTGACATCAGAAGCACTTGAGCCTGTTGAAGACGTGTACTTGCGCATGTCCATTCTGATGCAGACAGTGTGGAGTGTTGCCCATTGATGTGTGTTTTATAAACACCCAGGTCAGTTTAAGAACTTGGTCGATATGTCCACAATTCCCGACCCCTGACTTAAGTCCCGTGGCCTACTGGCGTCTTCTCTTGATGGTCTCATAGGCATCTCAAACCTCCTTCCGCTTTCCGGCCACACTGACTTGTCTGCATTGCTACCTGAGCTTCTATTCTTCCTACAGCTCTTTCTCCACAAAGCAAAAGATGTCAGTCTGTTCGTGTCCCCCCATCGCTCCCCATTAATATCATTCACTGGTATTTTAGAATCTTTTGCATTTAGAATAGAGTCTAGTATCTTTACTACGACCCCCACCCCCCAAAGCCAATTCTGCCTTTGTCTGCAGTTTGTGCGGTTTTCTCCCCGTGCTGTAGTTGCACTGGCCCGCTTTCTGTTACTTCAACCCACTGAGCTCGTCCCTGCCACCCGACCTCCGCACAGGCTGCCTTCCCAAGGGATACCTATCCTTCTGTTTTGCTTCTTGCAGGGCTGGCTGCTGCTTGGTCTTTAAGTCTGGATTAAATGTCATCTTCTCAGAGAGGCCTGCCTGGCCGGATGACCATAAACAATTTCTCTTTTCCATCACTCCATCCTGTAACTTCCTTCCACAGCGGTTGTCACAATGTGTGCACATCTTTGTTTACTTTTTTGCTGTTCCTAACGTTCCCTCCCCCCAATGCCTTGTAAGTTCATTGAGGGCAGGGGCCATGCACAGTTTATTAGGCAGTGTGTATCCAGTGTCTGCTCCAGGGCTTGGCTTGTATTAGTTTCTAAATAAATATTAGTTGAATGAATTTTGTGTTATATACGTGAATCTTCTTCAGATTTATCAACTTAAGTGATATATGGAATAGTTGGCAGTAAGAGAACTGTGATAGCCTGTGTTAGCTGGTAGAGTCACAGCTTACCTGGGGGTTAGGTTCAGTACCAGTGTGCAAGACATAAATCGGATACAGAATTATTTAAAAAATCAAGTGCAGAGTGACTCTTGAGAAACCCTTAAGTCAAAGTGCAGCGTATGGAACTTTCTGGTTATGCCACCTTGTGCCATCACACATGCATGTGCACCTGTGTACACGTGATACATAGAGTAACATGCGATACAAACCTTTGGAGAGATCGTGTTCAGAAACTGAATTACTCATGTAAATTTTATGAAGTTTTCCACTTTTCCTTCCTGGTTGGTTATCGTACTATTTTCTATCGCTAATCTTTATCATCTACTACAGAATGATAGATCCTTTATCAGTGAGGATTTCTCTGAGACTCTCAAGTCACTTTCTTTTCCAAAGATTTGAAAATATTTTCAAGATCACTGTAGACAAGATTAGGTTATGATGGCTAAAGTAGGAATTTTTATATTTCCTAAAAAGTTTCAATTGAATAAGAAAGTTATTGTATTATAAATCAATAATTAAAAACATGATTATTTAGTAGTAGAGTATTGTCTGTGCCCTTTAGGAAGAGTTTAATGAAGAGTGGATGGTCTGTTTTGGCCTGTATTCAGTGCCTTTTCTTTCTGGTATTTCCGTATTTAGTGTTGACATGAATATAATCATTTCCATAATTGGTTACGGCACAGATGGAGCTCTTATCTCTCGGTCACCTATAAAAATTGAAGATATACTGTCCAAAAATGGCTTACAAATGAAATTTCCAAGAAAGCAGACATATTTGTTAGCTGCTAGGAATACCTGTGAACTTACAAAATGTTTTAGTGTCTTTTGTTAAAAATGTTTTCTGCTATTTGAGAAATTACTCCAAGTTGTAAAATTATTTGGCAATTGAAAAACTAGGAATGTTTCTATTTTCCAGCTTTTGAATATACAGATTTAACTAGGTAGTTTGCTTTCTCTAGCCGACTGTACTAAAATGAAAATAATGCTTTTCCAACATTTTACTATGAGGATTTTCAGACTTACAGAAAAGTTGAAAGAATTGTACCCACTACCTGGATTCTACAGTTTTTGTTTATTACATGTCTTTGTGCATCCCTCTATCAAGACCTTTTTTTTTTTCCTGAGGGATGCGTGTGAGGTAAATTACTGACATCAGTCCAGATCATCCCTAAATGCTTCAGCATGCATACCAGTAGAGATTTAAAAGGTACAAATCCTGAGTGAATCGTTGGGCGGGTTTTGAGTTTTGATAAATGAATACACCTGTGTAATACAAACCCATCATGTTACAGGACATTAGCATCACCCCAGAAAGTTTCTGTTTGCCCTTCCCAAACAGTCCCCTCCACCTTGGCCTGATTTTTTTCATCACTGATTAGTTTATTCTGTTCTAGGACTTCATATAAATGGGATCATGTAGCATATATTTTGTGTAAGCGTTTTTCACTCAGCATAATGTTTTTAAGATTCATACATGTTTTGCGTATGAGTAGCTTGTTCCTTTTTATTGCTACACAGCATTCCTTTGTATGAACGTCTAGTTTGTCTTCATCTGTTCTCCTATCGATGAGCACTTTTCAGTTTTTGCTGTTTTGTAAAAGGTATCACCTTAACATGAGGGTAGGTTTGATCACAACTCAAAGAAATTGGAAAACAACTGAGTATCAAAAATGTTTTCCCAGATAAGACCATGTTTTAATTTAAAATAAATTAATGATAATTGAATACTTTATCCTCTCATTTAAATTTCAGTAAACCGTAATGCTGTACTTTTATTAACTCAGTATTTAGATTTTTCTGTATTGTCAACACACTACAACCTTTTTTATTCAAATATGTGTATGCCAACTTGGAAATTATAGAAAAGTAAAAAGAGGAAAATAAAAAACCACCTGCAGTCCCATTCACTTGGGCTGTTGAACAGTGTAATAATCAAAATGTATTTGGAGGTTATAAATAAATATATATTATACTTTTTCCTTACAAAAATGAGCTCATAAAATTTGTGCTGTTTTGAAGCCTCCTCTTTCACTTGACTAGAGATTGTGAATGTTTCCATGTGGGAAAAAAGGTGCAGCTTTAGTAGCTGTCCAGGAGACCACAGTAGGGGTGTGTCGAATCATTTGGTTATTGGTTATGTAGGTTGTAGTTTTTAGCTATTTAGAAAACACTTGGGTAAATATTCTTGGAAGCTAAATCTTTGTACCAGTCTTTTGTATAAATTCCTAGAAGTAAACTTGTTCGATGAAAGGATATGCATATTTTTATTTGATAAGTAGTTCACTTTACAAACATTGAGTAAATCTTTGTAACAAGAAAGAATATGAAGGAGGAACTTTGATAATGCGAGGTTCCTGCGAAGGCAAACGGTTTGTGGCCTGGGGAGCGCCGGGAGTAAAGGCTCTTTGTCCGGAGGGAGGGAGGGAGGGATGAATGCTGATGGAGGAAGGGCTAAGAATTTGGTGGTGAAAGTTGAGGTAGATCTTTTCTGATTTATGTGATCTCCTTGAAGTGCAGAGTGAGTATGTTTTTGTTGAGCGAAGGGGGAAGTAAGGAGGATGTTCAGGGTTTGCGGTGGATTTCCAGTAGGTGAAATGTGATTCTTATTTCTGGAGAGTGGAAAGTGAACTGCCCAGCGGGAGGCGGGAGGTTGCCAGGCAGTACTGAGGGTGCCTTTGGGGTTGGAGAACATGAGTTCAGAGTGTCGAAGGCAAGGTTAGGGGAGAAATTTGGGGTAAAATTTACTTGGAAGTCATCACGATGAGAGAGGACAATCCAAGCTACAGAGTAGATAGATCTAGGGAAAAGTGTAATTCTTTAAAAAGAACATGGTTCAGCAAAGGAGACCAGAAAGTAAGGGGAAAGTGAAGGAAGGAACCCATTACGGAAGCCAAGGCAAGAGGGTATTTTGAAGAGAAGAAAATTACCGATCCCTGGCTGGTGTGGCTCAGTGGATTGAGTGCTGACCTGCACACCAAAAGGTCACCGGCTCGAGTCTCTGTCAGGGCACAGGCCTGGGCTGTGGGCCGTGTCCCCAGTGGAGGCGTGTGAGGGGCAGCTGGTCCTTGGTTCTCTCACACATGGGTGTTTCTCTCCCTCTCTGTCTTCCTCCTGTCCCCCCTCCCTAACCATAAGTAAATACAATCTTAATAAAAAAAGAAATGGTTGAAAATGCCAAATTGCCCTCCTGAAAGCTAGTGCTAACTTAAACTTTTATCAACAGTATTAAGAGTACTTGTCTTCCCACCTTTACTGAACACTTTCGAAAACAGGGTGTTAGTTTTATAAATTTCTTATTCAGTGGAACGTGGAATAAAATTCATTTCAGTAATAGTCTGTTTTTGATAACGGGCAGATAAAGTACCCTTAAAGTACTTTTCTAATTCAGACTTTTCTTAGTCTGAATTAAGGATGTTGATTGTACTAGCATATGTCACATGACTATTATCTGATCTTTCCTATATTCTGTACTCAGATAATTTTCACAGCAGGCAACTGATAAACAAGCAGAAATGTTTCTTTGGGAGATTGATTGCATCTTTCTGTTATTTAATCTGAGTTAAATCAGTTGGTTTTCCTGTCTCTGTGTGTAGCTAGGGAAGGCAGAGGATTATTTTGTACCTCGGACACCCAGGAATAGTAACACTAAATAGTATAGACTGGTGTGAAAAAGGGCAGATTATAACAGACATGGTGTAGATTTTATACTGTTTGAGCATGTAGATGAATTTTACCAATTCCCAGGGAAATAAGTAGTTAGTATTTCGATTCCTTTGGTTCCTCTGCCTGTCCCCCAAGGAGCTGATTGAATGCTTTCTTTGATGGAATTGTAAAAACAGTCCAGACTTGCATTCTCTTCCTTTGTCTTTAGAATCTGAGGGGTTGGATCTTTTATAACTTGCACTGTTGGTGATAGCCTCTTTTGCTTTGTGTTATGATAAGAAGGAAAAGAAAACCTAGGGAAAAACAAGCCATTTCCTTTTGAGGTTTTAAGGGGGAAAAAAGTCTTATTCTGTACTACTTTGTGCAAACCACATAGAACCCTGAGTGCCAGCTTCCCTAAGAATAGGCAGGAAGATTAGTCACAAGTTTGAGAAGCTTGAATCACGTATCTTTTAGTATTTCTCCTTACTCCCTGAATGTTGTCTAGACGTAAACTAAACAGATTCGTCCACCACAGTTAATGTCTTTAAAACTTTATATATATATATTTTTTAAAGATTTTATTTATTTATTTTTAGAGAGGGAAGGGAGAGGGGGAGAGAGAGAGAGAAACATCAATGTGCGGTTGCTGGGAGACATGGCCTGCAACCTAGGCATGTGCCCTGACTGGGAATCGAACCTGCGATGCCTGGTTCGCAGCCCGCACTCAATCCACTGAGCTACGCCAGCCAGGGCTAAAACTTTATATTTTGAAGTAATTTTAGGTTTACAGAAAAGTTGCAAAGATAGTGTAGAGTTCTTTTATGCCCTTTGCCTAGCTTCCTCTAATATTAAAATCTTATGTAACTGTGGTACATTTATCAAAATTAAGAAATTAACATTGTATAGTATTATTAGCAAACTATTGGAATTTCACCACTTTTTCCACTAATGTTCCTTTTCTCTTTCAGGATCCAATTCAGGATAAAATATTGCATTTAGTATCATCACTTTTAATATTGTTTTCTTACTCTTTTTCTTACCATGCCAAGATGTTATTCTTTAAAGGATTTTACAGTTTATAAAAATTTATCAGATTGCGTTGTAAGAAAAATTAGTAAAAGGTTTTATGTTTGTAATAGATACATTTCAGATGGTCAAAAGAGGAGAGTATTCAGAATGATTTTTAAATCATGCATTGACCATTAAGATGTTAGGTTATTTTAAAATTTATATATTTTACATATGAATAATTATATTGAATGGAATAATTCTAAAAATGAAAAAGACTTTAGACTTCATTGACATAGAATGGACACCAATGTCTTATTTAGCTTTCTGTATAATGCTGCCTTTTCCTAATTTGTAAATTGGAGGCAATGAGACAATAACCGTATTGCAAGGTAGAATATGACTAATTGCTTATGTGTCACGAAGTGATCAGGGATTGGAAGGAACATCCGGTTATTTCCCAGGCGTATTTATGTGGAGGGCCTTCATGAGATTTGTCGTTAGTCCTAAAGCAGCATTCCCCATAACCTTCCCGCCAGGCAAGTACGTCTTTGTTCTGGGGAAAAGAGAGTTTATTAAAAGGATTTATGTTCTTGGGTGTAGTGGTTTGCTTTGATGTCAGTATTATAGTATTATAATATATCTAACATGTTAAGGCTTTCTTAGTGAATTATTTTTTAATTCTCAGAATGTAATTTATGTTTATAATACTATTCCTGGGCAGTATCTGGAATAGTTAAAAGAAAGGATGTAAAAGCAAACAATTAAGAAAACCCCAATAAACCACTTTTCACTGTTGATTATATTAGCTGTGGGCTTGTCATATATGACCTTTATTATGTTGAGGTGCATTCTCTCTATACCCACTTTGTTGAGAGTTTTTATAAGAAAGGTATGTTGAATTTTGTCAGATGCTTTTTATTTTGCATCTATTAAGGTGATCATATGATTTTTGTTTTTCATTTTGTTAATGTGGTATATCACATTGGTTGGTGTTAAACCACCTTTGCATTGCTAGAGTAGATCCCATTTGATCATGTCATGTGATCCTTTTAATGTATTATTTATTTGGATTGCTAATATTTTGTTGAGGATTTTTGCATGGATGTTCATCAGGGATATTGGTCTGTAATTTCATTTTTTGTGATATCCTTGTCTGGTTTTGGTATCAGGGTGATGCCGGCCTCATAAAATGAATTTGGAAATGTTACTCTGTATTTCATATTTTTTAAGAGTTTGAGAGTGGTGTTAATTCTTACTTAAATATTTGGTAGAATTCACCAGTGCAGCTGTCTGGTCCAGGACTTTCTTTTGTTGGATTCTTTTTTTTTTGAGATTTTATTTATTTATTTTTAGAGAGGGGAAGGGAGGGAGAGAGGGAGAGATACATCATTGTGTGGTTGCCTCTTGAGTGCCTCCTCCTGGGGACCTGGCCTGCAACCCAGGCATGTGCTCTCACTGGGAATCAAACCAGTGACCCTTTGGTTTGCAGGCTGGCACTCAATCCACTGAGCCACATAAGCCAGGGACTTTTTTTTTTTTAAGATTTTATTTATTTACTTCCTTTTTAGAGAGAGGGGACTGGAAGGAGAAAAAGATGGAAACATCTACGTAAGAGAGAAATGTTGGTTGGTTGCTTCTCACATGTGCCCTGACCAGGAACCAGGCATGTGCCCTGGCTGGGAATCCAACAGGTGACCTTTTGGTTTGCAGGATGACGCCCAACCAACTTAGCCACACTGGTCAGGGTGGTTCCTTTTTTTAAAAATAGTTGCATAGTATTCCGTTGCCTGGATATGTATTATTTAACATGTGTTCTGCCGATAGGCATTTAATTTGTTTACAGTCTTTTGCTAATACAAACCATGCTGTAATTGTTTTTAAAAGATTTTATTTTTTTTATTTTTAAGAGAGGGGAAAAGAAGGAGAAAGAGTAGAAAGAAACATCAATGTGTGGCTGCCTCTCATGTGCCCTGTACTGGGGACCTGGCCCACAACCCAGACATGTGCCCTAGACTGGGAATCAAACCAGCAACCCTTTGGTTCACAGGCCCACTCTCAATCCACTGAGCTGCACCAGCCAGGGCCCATGCTGTAATTTTTACAAATGTCATTTTACGTGTGTCCAGATATAGTATTAAGATAAATTCTTAGAAATGAGATTGCTTAGTTAAAGGGTAAATGCTTTTGAAATTTGGAAAGGTACTGCCAAATTGCCTCCCAGAAGGGTTGTATCACTCACTCTGCATGCCTGCGAGCCATGTATGAGAGTTTGTGCTCTTGTGTGCCACAGCCTTATACAGTTTTGCTGTCTTCATTGGCAAGGAATAGTATTTTAGAGTGTTTTCAATTTGCATCTTTCCTGTTTTGAGAGGGGTTGAGCAGCTTTTCATAAGCTTAGCGTCTTTTTTGGGGGGTAGGGGAACCAGTTCATGTGCTTTATGCATTTTTTAAATCTATTTTCTGCTTGGTTATTTCTTATTATATCTGAGACCTTTTATATATTAAGGAGATTAGTCCTTTGTAATGCATATGCAGATATCTAATAGTTGTATAGTTTAGCCCATTGGAATTTATTTTGCTATAAACAATATGTGAGTACCTAGTAAAAACAATTTTTGGGGGGGTAGGCAGTTGTCCCAGTCAACCTAATTGATTAAAGAATCCCATCTTTTTCTTAGTGGTTTAAATGTCACCCTTTTAATATGAGTTCCCACTGTGGTATTTGCATTTTCTGTTTTACCAATTTGTCTGTCCTTACGTGAATATCAAATTTTTTAGTAAGCCTAGTTTGATATACTTATATATTTTTCTTTTATAGTGGTAATCTTTGTTATCCTTCCTTGCCATTGTTTCCTCCTCCTCTGCCACCTCCACCTCCTCCTCCTTCTTCCTTGCTATTCTTGTATGTTTATTCCATTTTCTTAAGTCTCCCAGGGATTCCACTGAATTTTTGATTGAAAGAGGTTGAATTTATAGATTACTTTATGTGGGGAACTTTGACATCTTTACTGAGTTAAGGTGATCTCTTCATTTCTTTTATGTGCCTCAGTAGATTTTGTTTTATTTTTTAAAAATATTTTAAAATTTATTTTTAGAGAGGAAGGGAGGGGGAGAGGAAGAGAAACATCAATGTCTGGTTGCCTCTTGCATGCCCCCTACTGGGGACCTGGCCTGCAACCCAGGCGTGTGCCCTGACTGGGAGTCGAACTGGTGACCTTTTGGTTCACAGTCCCACACTCAATCCATTGAGCCACACCACCAGGGCAGTAGATTTTATTTTATTTTTTTAAATTTTCTGTTTACCTTGTGTATTTTCCCTTAAGATTATTATTTTTTAGATAGTAAGATTTTAGTTTCTAACATGAGGGTAAATGGAACCATTTCTTTTTTAAATTTTTATTGATTACAGAGAGAGACAGAGAGGCAAAGATCAGTTTGTTGTTCCCCCATCCATATATTCTTGTATGCGCCTCAAACCTGGGATCATACTCACAGCCCTGGCATATTGGGACAGTGCTCCAGCCAGCTGAGCTACCTGGCCAGAGTGGAACCATTTCTATCATTATGTTTCTAATGGGTTATTGCTTGTAGGTAAGAAAACTATTGATTTTTAAAATACAAACTTATTTTAGAAGTTTTATTGAACAGACACTTCTCCAAGGAGGACATACAAAGGACCCAGACACATGTGAAAAGATGCTCAGCATCACAAGCCATCAGGGAGATGCAAATTAAAACCACAGTGGGATACCAGTTCACACCGGTCAGAACGGCCACCATAAACAAATCAACAAACAAGTGTTGGAGAGGTTGCGGAGAAAAGACAACCCTAGTGCACTGTTGGTGGGACTGCAGACTGGTGCAACCACCATAGAAGACAATATGGAATTTACTCAGAAAACTAAAAATGGAGCTGCCTTTTGACCCGGCAATTCCATTGCTAGGATTATATCCTAAGAATCCTGAAACACCAATCCAAAAGAACCTCTGCACCCCAATGTTCATAGCAGCACAATTTACAATAGCCAAGTGCTGGAAGCAACCTAGGTGCCCATCAATAAATGAGTGGATCAAAAAACTATGGTACATTTACACAGTGGAATTCTATGCAGCAGAAAGAAAGAAGGAGCTCCTACCCTTTGCGACAGCATGGATGGAACTGGAAAGCATTATGCTAAGTGAAATAAACCAGTAGGTGAAAGACAAATACCATACGATCTCACCTTTAACTGGACTTAATCAACAAAATGAATAAGCAAGTAAAATATAATCAAAGACATTGAAATTGAGAACAGGCTGACAGCGACCAGAGGGGAGAGGGGAGGGGATTATGGGGAGAAAGGGTGAAGGGTTTGCAGGAACAGTTATGAAGGACACACGGACTGTAACAAGGGGTGGTGGTTGGAAACAGTGGAAGGAGGTGGGGAGGGCTTGGGGGGAAAGGCAGAAGAAAGAAAAGAAGAAGTTTGAGATACATAGAAAAGTTGATAGTAAAGAGAACTCCCATATACCCTGCGCCCAGTTTCCCGTCATTAGCATTTCAGATACCGTGGTGCATTTGTGCAGCTGGTGACCAGTACTGCCACATCATTATTAACCTGCAGCCCACACTGTATTCAGATTCCTTTAGCTTTTACTTGTGTCTTTTTTCTGTTCCAGGATGCCATCCAAAACCATTGATTTTAATTTATTAATTTCGCAACTGGAAACTTTATGGGATTAGCTTATACTTTCTAGTACTTTTATTTTAAAAGGCTTTTTCAGGTATGCAATTATATTTGTAAATAAAAATTTAAACTTCTTTCCAGTATTTATATTTTTTCTCATGTAACTACTTTACATGATACTTTATACATCTGTATTAAATAATGCTAAAAATATGTATAGCCTTGTCGTATTTCCTACTTTAATGGGAATTTTAGTGTTTTACTGTTAAACACACAGTTTGTTTATTTCTTCATCATATTATGGAAGTATTTATATGTTTTTCAGTAACTTCTTGTCATTCATCACAGTCTAGTATTTATTTCATGTATTCTGAGGTCTCAGGAGTCTTAACCTCCCTCCTCTCCTTGTAGCTCATCTTTGGTGCCTCTGCACCGTTTCTACTCAGAGGTCTTTTTTAAAGATTTTATTTATTTATTTTTAGAGAGGGAAGGGAGGGAGAAAGAGAGAGAGAAAAACATCAATGTGCGGTTGCTGGGGGCCATGGCCTGCAACCCAGGCATGTGCTCTGACTGGGAATCGAACCTGCGATGCTTTGGTTCATAGCCCGTGCTTAATCCACTGAGCTACGCCAGCCAGGGCTCATCTTTTCAATATGTATTCTGAATCTAGAATTTTCAGAGCTGCCCTTTCTATCACCATCTAATTATAGCCTTATTTTGGTCCCCCTTTTTATTTAAAAAATATTTTATTTATTTTCAGAGAGGGGGGAAGGAAACGGAGAGAGAGGGAAAGAAAGAAACATTGATGTGTGAGAGAAACATCGATCCTCCAGCACGCCCCCAGCCTCAACCCCGGCTTGTTCCTGTCGGGGAATTGAACCCAGAAATCAAACCAGCTACACTCCAAACGCCTTTCACCAGGGCTGGTTCACCTTTTTGACTCGCATGTTCTCTGAACACAGTGGAAGCCCATTACAAAGCACAGTGTTCTCCCAGGGGTTCATTATGGTTCTCGCATAGGCTTAAAGTGGGACAGTTTGTCTCACTCATCATTTTGGAGGGGGTGGGGGTTAGTTAGCCTGTTCTATGGCATGTATTATAAATGGATTTTATTAAAGTTTAATTATCCTTTCGCTTATTATCCTAATGTGGGGTTCTTTTCCTGCTGTGTTTATGTAAAAGCCTGTTTCCGTCTTGCATTTGCTGCCGGTGTTGCATGTGCTCTCTCTAACTACAGAGATAGCAGCATTTGCTGTTGGCTTATATTCTGTCCATTCCAGTTTTTTATGAACAAAACCTGTAACTGTAGTCCTTATGAATATATAAATAGCAAGCACACAGTTGCTGCTAATTAGCTGTATGTTTTGAGAGCTGAAAACTTTTTAGCCAATTTGAACTTTGTGGCACAGCGGTGCTGTTGGTTTCAGTTGGGTGCTGTCCGTGTTTCAGCATAAATATCCGATAATGCATTGGACAGCCTTCCTACAACATAGGTTTATTTGGCTCAAAATGTCAGCAATGCTGAGGCTGAGAAACTTTGCTCTAGAGCATGCTTTCTCAGTGGGTATGATGTCACCCTGAAGAGGGTGAAAATTAGTTCTTGGGGGTATGATGAAAACATCTCTTAATGTATAAAGTGCAGATAGACATATGATACATACAGAAATATAGCTTATCAGTGGTGGTAAAATTTCATGAGGGGGAGTGTGGTTAGAAAACCAACACTCTGTGATTTTCTTTTACTCATACTGCTACCACACGTGTAACACTTCTGACGCCTCTGACACTAGATGTGTGGTCCCCCCCCCACCCCAAGCAGTTTTCTGAGACACCAGCTGGGTGTCCTACGATTTGATTCATTTCTGACATCTTCTGCCTGTCGTAGTGTATGGGCTCAGACCCACAAGCCTCTTCTCCTTCTCCTCCCGCATTCAAATGCCAATCCCAAGTGCAGGTTATCTACCTGTGCTTCTGACCAGTTGGCTATAAATTGGAGGTTTCCTTGACCCCATCCTCAGGTTTCTTTAATTTCCCTGAGCAGCCCAATGGAATTCAGGGAAACAGTTTACTTGCTGTTTACTGGTTTATAAAAAAGGATATGGTAAATGATACAGAGGAATATCCAGCTGGGACAGACTGCATAGGGCAAGGTGTATGGGAAGGGGTGCAGAATTTTCTTTGCCAGTCTGCAGGTGCCAGCTCTCCAGCACCTGTAGGAATTTACCAACCCGGGAGCTCCCCAAACCCCTACCTTGGGGTTTTATGGAGTCTTCATCATGTAGGCACGATCAGTTATTAACTCCATTTCTAGCCCCTCTCCCCTCTGGAGAATGAGGAGTGAAGCTGAAAATTCCAGGCTCCTAATATTTCTTGGTCCTTCAGGTGACCAGTCCTGCTCCAGGAGCCCACCCAGAGTCACTTATTTGGAACAAGAGACATTCCTATCACTTTAAAAATTTAGGTGTCAGGAACCAGAGTCAAAGACCAAATATTAGAATAAAAGATGTGCCTACTGTTCTTAGCACTTAGGAAATTCTGAGAGTTTCAGGAGTTCTGTTCTGGGGACCAGGTGCAGAAACCAGTATTTATATATGTATACTTTCTCTTATTTCTCAGGGAGTGATTAGGGAAAACAGTGTCTGTCTAAAAAGGCAATAATGAGAAAAAGTTGAAAAACACTGTCTTGGAAGGAGACGGTCAAATGCAGTGGTTAAAACTTAGGTTCTTAGTCATTGAAGTCAGTTTGGATAGAGAGCCTGTTTCTACCACTTACCAGCTGCCAGTAAATGACTTCATAGTCTCAATTTTCTTTTCTGTAAAATGGAAATGATAATAGTGCTTTCTTTAAAAGGCTGTTATAAGATACCCATTTAAGGCACCTGCTGCTTAGTAAAACACTAAATTAGTCATTTTTAAGAAGATCAAGGAGGGAAAGGGTCTTGTTTATGGCAGTATTGCCATTCCTCAGAAGAGTATCTGGGACTTAATAGGTGGTCAGTAAGTATATGTTGAATGAATGAACAAAGCTCTTACATATTGTGTCAAAGTTGCCTTCAGGAAAATGAGGAAGTGGTAGTAGTAAGACGTGTTGTATACCTTCCTTTTTGTTCTGTTAAGTATCTTTCACATTTACCTCAGCTTAACTCTTGTGTGTGATACATTGCCTAATTTTAGTGTTTAATTTTAAAGATAGAAATGGATTATATAAGCATACAATACCATTACTGTGTTTCAAACAAACTGAGTGAGCTCAGGGCAAAATGATATATGGGTTCTATTAATACTCTTGAGAGTTAATATATTTCAAATTTATAAATTTTACTGATTTACCTTCTTGTGTTAGGGTCTCAGCTTGTAATTTCTGTGAATTTTAGTGAAACATAAAAGACTATAATAACTCCTGAAAACCTAGTTTTTTGTGTATGATGATTTTATCTCAAAATATTTATTCTTATTTGATCCTTATAGTTTTATCTTTCTTTTGGCTTTATACTTTTGTTACTGAATTGATATTTTGGCTTTTAAGCATGAAATTTGAGCTATTTACTTTGTACACGTGTGGTATATTACATCAGTAGCAGCATAGTCCTGGCTGGTGTGGCTCAGTGGATTGAGTGCCAGCCTGTGAACCAAAGGATCGCTGGTTCGATTCCCAGTCAGCACATGCCTGAGTTGAGGGCTAGGTCCTCAGTAGGGGGCACTCCAGAGGTACCCACACATTGATGTTTCTTTCTCTCTCTTTCTCCCTCCCTTCCCCTCTGTCTAAAAGTAAATAAATAAAATCCTAAAAAAAAAAATACCAGCATAGTTTGTAAGTGTAAGAGGAATCCCCTTGTTTTATATGTATTGGCCCATAAAGTATCCCATTGAATATATCCTGAACTGGTATTTTGTGAGGTATAGTAAGAAGATAACCTGGCTGCTATTCTTAAGAATTGCAAAGTAGTGTTGATAGACCTTGTTAATGAGTTCTTAAAATTATTTCAATAGAATATATCAGAAACAAATGGAATAAAGAAATGGCACGTTATTTAAGTTGGAGTTTATGAGACAGCTTCTGGTTCTCATTTATCATTTAGATGAATTGTTTTTATGAATTTACTTAATTATTTTTTTATCAAATTACTTGGATTTACTTAGACTGATTAAACTGGTAAAAGTGATTCATACACCAAAATGCCAAGTTACTAAGTTACAAGAGGACATATGAATCAAGATATTTCTTAGTATAGGATTATAGTTGGAATTACAAAAATGATCATACTAGAATTATCACAGTTGTGAAGTAACCTCTTTATCTTACATTTCATTTCAGAACTCAAGTGACTATTTCTCTATAGCTGAGCTTACTGCACAGTAAGAAAGTGATATGTAATGATGCTCATTTCCTTAGGCAGCAATGTAAAGGCATATGCTCATTGTTCATGCTTTGTTGGATTCATAATTTTCACTCTTTTCTACACTACAAAACCTCTGACTGGCTTATTTTGCCCAGCATAATACTCTCCAGATCCATCTATGTTGTCACAAAAGGTAAGATTTCCTTCTTTCTTACAGCTGAGTAGTGTTTCCTTGTGTAAATGCACCACAGCTTTTTATTCTGCTCATCTGCTGACGGGCACTTGGGCTGCTTCCAGATCTTGTTTATTGTACGTAGTGCGGCAGTGAACATAGGGGTGCATATATTCTTTTGAATCAGTGTTTTGGGTTTCTTTGGGTATATTCCTTGAAGTAGAATTGCTGGGTCGTGAAACACTTCAATTTTTAATATTTTGAGGAACCTCCAAAACCTCCTGTTTTTGGTCATGGTTGTACCAGTCTGCACTCCCACCAACAGTGCATGAGGGCTCCCTTTTCATCACATCCTTGCCAGCACTTACTGTTTGTAAATTTATTGATGATAACCATTCTGACAGGTGTGATGTGATATATGAGTGTAGTTTAATTTGCATTTCTTCGACGATTAGTGATGTTGAGCATCTTTTCATTTATCTGTTGGCCATCTGTGTGTTGTCCTCTGTGGAGAAGTATCTATTCAGGTCCTCTGCCCATTTTTTACTTAGATTGTTTGTTTTTCTGGTGTTACGAATTCTTTATACATTTTGGATATTAACCCCTTATTGTCCATATAATTGGTGAATATCTTTTTCTTTTAAAGGTTTTATTTATTTTTAGAGAGGGGAGAGGAACAAGGAGAGGGAGAGAAATATCAATGTGTGGTTGCCTCTCGAGCACCCCGTAGTGGGGGCCTGGCCTGCAACACAGGCTTGTACCCTGAGTGGGAATCGAACTGGTGACCCTTTTGTTTGCAGTCTGACACTCAGTTCACTGAGCCACACTAGCCAGGGCATGCAAATATCTTTTTCGATTCAGTCGGTAGTCTATTCATTTTGTTGGTGGTTTCCTTTGCTGTACAAAAACTTTTAGTTCGATTTAGTCTCATTTGTTTATTTTTTATTTGTTTCCCTTGCCTGAGGAAATATATTAGAAAAAATATTGCTAAGAGAAATGTCCGAGATTTTAGTGCTTCTGTTTTCTTCTAGGAATTTTATGGTTTTGAGTCTAACAATTACACCTTAATCTATTTTGAATTAATTCTTGTATTTGTGTAAGAAGTTGGTCTAGTTTTTTTTTTTTTTTGGCATGTATCTGTCCAATTTCCCAGTGCAATTTATTGAATACATTGTCTTTACTCATTGTATATTCTTGCCTCCTCTGTCATATATTAATTGACCATATAGGTGTGGGTTTATTTCTGGGCTTTCTGTTTTGTTCATTTGCAGATCATGGATTTCCGACTGAACTGCTCCAAATGCCTGAGTATGATTTTGTGATAAGGAAATCTCAGAAATCAAGAAGTTAACTAATTATAGCATAATTGAACTGAAAAACTCCAGCTTGTCTGTTTTAATATTTTAGCCTTTTGCTGTGATATAGATTGTTAAGAGGTATAGCAAGAGTACTCAAGTCTGTGATGACCACGGGTCTTTATTTTGAGCTAGCAGTCCTGTGACCTTTCTAGTTAATGAGGGCCTTGCGTTTCCACCAGTGTTTCACTGCCTGCTGCGCCACCTTCGTTCTCTGCCCCTCACTGTTTGTAGTGTCCTAGGAAAGAAGTAAAACCAGCCTTTCTGTATGAGCAATTTGTAACAATAGACAGACATTTGTGTGAATATAAGGTAGATTGGCTTTATTATCTGAGGGCAGCCAATGTGCTTGGTTGCACCAGCACTGACTTAAAGATGACATACATATACAGTAAAATATTATAACCTAAGACGAAAGATGCCCTTTATAAAACACTAGTATTCTTTCTTGTCAGGGAACATAATTAATCTTAAGTCAATAAACACCTGCCAAAACAATTTCAAAATAGATGTTTTAATTTAGAATTGGGTTGTTGAATGGGATATAAGAATTGTATTTTTAACAGCAACATAAGCAATTTTATCTTGTTAGTATTTTTTTCTTCAGAAAAAAGAATTTTTTTCCATGAGATGCTGTTTGTTGGTAAATGGGATTCTGAAAATCTTTCTTTGAAAACACAGTGTTGGATATCTCTAATTTAATAGAATGTAAAAGCAAATAGTAAATACTACTAGGTTTGCTCTCTGGTATATAACCTGTAAAACTAAAAAATAGGTGACCTAGTTTCTGGGATTTTTGGTGTTTGATTTTTACTGAGACTGTAAATGCAGATTTTTTTTTCTTTAAAGATTTTCTTTATTTATTTTCAGAGAGAGGGTAAGGGAGGAAAAAAGAGGGGGAGAGAAACATCAGTTGGTCGCCTCTCCCCCAACTGGGGCGCCCTGGCCTGCAACCCCGTCATGTGCCCTGATAGGGAATCAAACTGGCAACCTTTTGGTTTGTAGGCTGGCGCTCAGTCCACGGAGCCACACTAACCTGGGCTTATAAAAATATATATTTTATTTATTTATTAAATGAAGACATCTTCTAAATAGTGAAGCACAGTTACCGGGGAGGTTTATGATTCATTTATGACTTGATGATAACATTGTCAGTTGTGCTGGGGTCAGCTGAGAGCCCAGTGAGGTAGCGCGAGCAGAGTGGAGAACAGGCAGAGCACAGAGTCACACGGCAGCCCTGTGTGTCTATGCACTTGGCCTCCTTCGGGGGAAGTGGGCCGTGCAGCCCAGCTGTCCTCTGCACCAGGGAGCCTCTAGGGCAGCCTCTGGCAGGGCTTAAGTGTTTGAATCCCATGGTATAAAATAAATGGGTACCGTTTGTAGTTTGAGTAGAAAATGTAAGTGTTAATCATCTGATACTGGTTTCCAGTGTGAAATGGTCACTTACAATTTTGTTTCCAGTCTTTTCAATATTTAACATTAAAAAATTTAGGAATTCTGTACTTACTATATAGATCCTACATATTTAAGTGTGTTTCTTGACACTCACTTATCTACTGCTTTGACAAAAAAGCAGGGAGAGTTTACTTAGATCTGTTTTAAGCATTCCTAATCTTTGACTCTTTTGTAGAGGCAAATACGATAGACTATTCAATATTAAGTAGTCTCTTTTATCTTTTCTGTATGGAAAGGCCATTAACATGTCCACTGAATTTGTCACTCTGAAGAGTAATGGTGAGGTTGCTCTCCTATCCACTTAATAATGTAATCAATCATTTTAATCTTAACATGGACTACTGGTGAGTAGTGATGGAACCTTGACTCATATTTTCACTGGCAGTTCACATTTGAAAATGGAATTGGCATTGTCGTATATAATGAAACATGCAGTGGCCTAGGTGTCAGAGACCTTGCTTAATTTTGTTGTTCAGATGTTATGAAGATGGTGATCTTGGCTAAGTCACCCAAAGCTAGTAGGTCTTCAGTTTTCTGTGTGGAAATGAGGGTTTTGAACTAAATGATCTGCAGGAATTCTAGTTCTTACGTGAACATAACATATGTAGACCAGCATTATGCAGAATTTCAATAGATACTATGAGCAATATCTGTGTGTTCATATTTGTGTTTACTTTGAAATTTTTGTTAATTTGAATAAGTGTGTACGTATAGTATGTGTATTTCCTTCTTGACAAAGGTTATTAGGGCACTTTCATTTTACAGTATATGTTAGATTTATTAGTGCGACAAATTGAACTACTTAAAATTTTAAACTCTATATATTGAAAATATTTTAACAATATTTTTTAGAAGTTTGGTTTTTGAAATATAGCTTAAGGCCCTTTTAACTTAAATGGCATTTATAAATTTAGTATTCATTTTAAGTACTTAAGTTATATGACAAATATTTCTAAGTACTTAACTCTTTTAAACCTGATATTTATGGATTTTATAAAATTCTAAATACATTTTTCATTTTACAATTATAAGCTGAAATCAGTTATTCTGTGACATTTTAAATTGGAATTAGTTTTATTTTTTAGATATACTGATATAAATGGCTTCTTAATCTGAGTATTTAAAAATGGCAAATATGTACCTGTTATGCTCATATCCAACCCAAAACTGTTAAACTGTAGGCCTGAGTTACTTTTTTACTCCCTCCCAGTTTTAACCCACACACTTTCTTTCTCCCTCCCAAATCACTACACAAGCAAACAAACAAACAAACAAACAGCCCTTTTATTATACCTGTATTCTGAATCTCCCTGGGTCGTCAGGATCTTTTCAGTTTTACTGTCTGAAGCAATTTGAGGTTACCTTTCCAAGCAAATTCAGAGTCATGTTTTCAGATAATTGAAGTTGAATCTTACGAAAACATTTGGAATCTGGAGCTGTAGATATCCAGAAGGATTTTTTCATATGAAAGTGGACATAAGTCGAGTCCCGTTTTATAGTCTCTGCTGACAGTGGCTGCTGCAGCCGTGCCTTCTGAGTCAGGTGGTCTGCCACCGGGGACTGAGTCCGCAGCACTGAACCCCAAGTATGATGAGCCTGTAGTCCCTGTGCCTACGAGGTGTCTGGACTGTTTCGGTTGTGTTGATTACTGATTCTGTTCTGTATTATTTTATTTGGTGGTCTACAATTTCTAAGTGTCTTAAGTGTATTTTAAAATAAAACAACTTGGATTATGCATGACTCCCATGTCTTACCCGGGTTTACAGTTACAGTTCTAAGGATTCTCATGACAGTTTTAACTTGCAATTTTTTGGACACAAAGAATGTTTATACCTTAAACTTACAAAGAGCACGTGAACAGAGATTATATGTATTTGGATCACAACCCTCTTATTTATATCATGTCATGTGGTACCTTAACTTTCCAATTGTATATTACAAGTGTTTTAGCATGGACTTTATGCCAGTACTGTCCAGTGGAAATGTAATGTGAACCACATATGTAATTGAAATGTTTCTAGTAGCCACATTAAAATTCAGTAAGAATAAATAGATGAAATTAACTTTTAATATTTTATTTAATAGTATAGTAAATGTTATTTCAACATGTACTCAATATAAAAATTATTGATAATATTTAGCATTCTTTTATTTTTCATAACAAGTCTTCAAAATCCTGTGTTATTTTTAAAAAGATTTTATTTATTTATTTTTAGAGAGAGGGGAAGGGAAGGAGAAAGAGAAGAGAAGCATCAATGTGTGGTTGCCTCCCATATGCCCCCCACTGGGGACCTGGCCTGCAACCCAGGCATGTGCTGACTAGGAATTGAACCGGGGACCCTTTGGTTCACGGGCCAGCACTCAATCCACTCAGCCACACCAGCCAGGGAAAAATTCTGTGTTATTTTATTTACCATGCACAAAGGTCAGACTAACCACATTTCAGGTGCTCAATAGCCACAGGCATCTAGTGGCTACTGTATTGGGCAGTACTGACGTATACTTTGCAGCTTAGTGCTAGTAACATAATTGTTGCTTTGTGTGTGACTGTGTATGTTTATTATAGTTCCAGATTTCTTCAACTGAATCAAGTATAAGATATTTAAAAATGCATATTCTTTTTTTTTTTCTCTTAAAGGCCCTTCCTTCTTCCATGATTATAGTTGCAGTTTATTGTCCTGTGATAGCCGCAGTTTTCATTGTTCTGAAGATGGTCAACTATCGACTCCACAGAGCACTTGACGCTGGAGAAGTTGTAGACAGGAGCACCAATGAGTTCCCAGACCAGCGAGCCAAAGCTGAGCAAGGCAACTGCTCAACTAGGAGAAAGGACAGCAACGGCCCGAGGTAAGGGAAGCCATGTCACTCTGTAATGGTGTAGATCTTGCCTGTGAACAGTGATGTGATACTGTGTTGTGCCTGTTCTGTCCGTGTGGTTTTAAGGCAGTGATAGGTCGTACCACTGTGGATGCCGTGACAAGTACAGATTGTCACATTAGATCACAGCAAAGCTAACTGGCATAGCTGGGGGATTAAATCCATGTCCTTAGCCTTACTGCTAAATAACATGTTGGAATCAATAGTTATAATTGTATAATAATTATTCACACCAAAGACAAAAGTCAATGAAAAACAGTCTAAAGTGATAATAAAGCATTACTTATAAATCTTAGTACTTACATATTATTTATGCTTATAAATAAAATTATAAATCTTTTTTTTTTAAAGAGCTGCTCTTTTTTTTTAAAGATTTTATTTATTTATTTTTTAGAGAGGGAAGGGAGGGAGAAGGAGAGAGAGAGAGAAACAGCATTGTGTGGTTGCTGGGGGACATGGCCTGCAACCCAGGCATGTGCCCTGACTGGGAATCGAACCTGCGATGCCTGGTTCGCAGCCCGCGCTCAATCCACTGAGCTACACCAGCCAGGGCTAAAATTATAAATCTTTAATAAATTAGAATATTTTACTTCATATTTATAATTGAATTTTTCACTTAATCTCTTGTAAGTATTTTTCAGTTCTTTATTTTCATGCTAGAAACCTAACTGCTCTATCCCTAGATCTTTACATAACTGACTTCTTGGAGTTCAAATCTGTGTATATGTCACCTCCTCCTGGAGGCTCCCTTTCTGTCCCAGCTCAAGTATTCTCCCTGGGGGTCAGTCACATTCTATTGCATTATCTTGGCCCCTCCCACTGTCTCTTTCTGATAGAGGGACTTTATCCATAGTCAAAAGTTTATTGTGACTTTATTACCACCAGTATGACTTAAAAAACAATTTTTACGTGAACAGTTGACATCCATAAGTTCATTCAGCCTTGGGAACAGTTCTGAGGTACACACTGTGATTATCCCCGAATTGCAGATGTGGAACCTAAGGTGAGAGAGATCCAGAGTCAGATCTGGAGTCCATGCCTTTAACCACTGTGCGATGTTTCCACTCAGTAAGATAAGAAGTATTTCAGGTATCAAGATAGAAATGCTACAAGACAGGTAATGTTGCTGTGTGTTTTCCAGTGCAGTGAAAGTCATTTATCCTTTTGCAAATCTATGAGGGGGACCTCAGAAAAACCCAGGAATTATCCTCTGGAGCATGGGCCCCTGGTAGTACAGACTTCCCCCGCTAGGTGAGTGTTGTGGGGACCCGTCTGTGTCAGTGGACCAGCCGACGTTGTTGTGAGAGGCTGCGTTGGCTTGAGTTTTTCTGGAGACTCTTTCAATAGTTCGCCCATTTCATGATGGGTGATTCACTAGCACACCTGCCCACACGGACTGAGTGATCAGCAGTTTTTGACCAAAAAGCAGTTTTTGACCCAAAGCGGCTTGACCCCTATGCCCTATCCTTCTTATTTACCTTATCTTGCCCCAGTTGACTTTTTTTTTGTTACCCTGGATGAAAAAGTCCTCTAAGATGGAAACATTTTGCCAATGTGAAGGAGGTGAAACAAAAAATGGCAGAAGCACTAAAAGGCTTCAAAATCAACAAGGTCAAAACTGTTTTGAGCAGTGGAAAAAAATGTCTTGATAGGTGTATTACATCAAATGGAGAGTACTTTGAAGGTGACTAAAGTTTAAATATGTAAGAATAAATACACAATTTCTTAAAAGTAAATTCTGTTTTTTTTTGGGTCACCCCTCGTATTTTCTCCATCTCTAACATGATTACCCTCTTTGTGTATTGAACAAATAATTTATGCTTGTCATAATTATGTTTATAGCATTAATCCCCATCTGAAATTATCTTACTTAGTCATTTATTAGTACAATATTTCCAAGTTTCTTGAAGGCAGAGGCCTTTTTTCCCCTATAAACTGTTATATTCCTGACTCTAAAATAGCATCTGACACTGAGAGGTACTCATGAAATATTTGAAATAGTGAAACCATTTCTTTTTCTGTGATATTATTTTTGACTTAACAGTTTTCCATTTTGTGGGTATACCGTATTCAATATCACGTTTTTAGTTATTTCAATTATTTTCAAATTCAAATATTGATCACTATGATATTTAAATTTTAAATGAGTAAATTTAATCATAATTTAGAATTATTAGGAAGCTATATCCATTTTTAAGATTTTCAGTATATATTGCCAAATTCTGAAGATTTCACCTTGTAATTATAATGACCACCAGTTTGAGGGCTTTTTGTTTTTTTATACTTTTGATAACATTGAGTGTTTAGTGTTTGGACAGAACTGTAATAGAGATCTTGTTGGTTATTTTTTCAGTGTTTGAACTACTAATGAGATGGAGGTGTTTTTCTTGTGTTATTGGTCAGTTGTCTTTCTAATGGTGGTTAGTTTTTTTGCTATTGATTTGGAGAAGATATTTATGAAGGATATTAATTATCTTAATGTCAAATACTTCAGTTTGTGGCATTTTACTTATTTATATGCCAAGTTTTTTAAAAATATTTTATTTATTTATTTCTAAAGAGAAGAGAAGGGAGGGAGAGAAACATTAGTGTGTGGTTGCCTTTTTGATGCCCACTATTGGGGACTTGGTCTGCAACCCAGGCATGTGCCCTGACTGGGAATCTAACCGGTGACCCTTTGGTTTGCAGGCTGGCACTCAATCCACTGAGACATACCAGCCAGGGCTACTTTCTGTATTTACAGTGACTGATTTGTCTTTGCTTGTAGGAAGCAAAAGACAAATCATTTCTTTGCTATAGTGTGCATATGGCCCATATCATAAAATATGTGCCATATTTAGTATGCTGTAATTCTAATTAAGGTCAGTTTCTAATGCTGGATTGAGTGTAGACAGTTTGGGAGAGTTTTAAAAAACATTTTAAAGTAGTGATGTGATTATAAAATAATTCAAATTATTAGACTTATAAATGAAGAGTGTTCATTTTTTGTCATTTGCTCTATTAAAAATCAGAACTTCTTTACTTTGAAAAAAAAAATAACAAAAAGGAAACCATCAGTGGTGGAATAATGGCAGTTTCTCTTACTCGTTTTTTTCAACAGCGATCCTGGTGGAGGGATTGAAATGTCTGAGTTCATTCGAGAGGCCACACCACCAGTGGGTTGCAGTTCAAGAAATTCTTACGCTGGCCTGGATCCAAGTAACCAGGTAGAAACCTGTATGATACTATTTTGCCTTTTCCCCTCCTCTTGATAGGGGTCTTAGGAATTTTCCTGTCTGCAATAGTCATTTGGTGTTTGGGTTTATCTTGCTTATTAATAATTTTTTATTGTTTATTAATGTCTTTTGTTAATATTCTATTTTTTAACTGAGTTTCACATTAAGTACAATTTTTCCTTCGCATAGAGCTTAATAAACAGTTTAAAATATTGCAAAGCTCATTTTTATTGCCTATATCAAGAATTTATTAGTACTTTTAACATGTTTGTGTGTGCTTATTTTTACTGCCATGTAAATTTCATAGAGCACAGTATACAGACCGTAAGTGTACAGCTCAGTGGGTTTTACACACACATATGCTGTATACATCAACACACACCAGTTTAATTGCCATCCAGATCAAGAATATCATCCATGTCCTTTCCAGTTCAATATTTACCTGTATTTTGAGCAAGTTCTTATTGTGTATTTTTGTTCCATTGAATCAATGAAAGGCTAGATTTAGTAAAATATAAAATATCATTGGAAAGTTTTAAATTTTATTCTAAGATGTTAAATTTGCATGAGTGTTTTCTTCTTGACGCCCTTGAAAACAGATTATAGAAAGATTTATTAAGACTTGTTAATTTAGTAACTGTCATGTTGTTATATTTTGCTTCCTGAAGTTGTTTGTGGAGTTTGTGGTATTTGTTTATATAATTTTTTTTAAAAAAATTATTTACTACTTAATTTTTTTAGAGAGAGGGGAAGGGAGGGAGAAATGGAGGGAGGGAAACATCAATGTGTGGTTGCCTCTCATGCACCCTTTATTGGGGACCTGGCCCGCAACCCAGGCATGTGCCCTGACTGGGAATTGAACTGGCGACCCTTTGATTCGTAGCCTGTATTCAATCTACTGAGCCATACCAGCCAGGGCTGCTTATATAATTTTTATAGTAGTATAATAAATGATGACTGTGCAATTTTAGGGAAGTGTTATACCATCTTTAGTATAAGCACTAAAAATTCAGTTTTCTGTTTAGTTTTCTCGTAAGTGAATTTTTAATTCATTTTTCACAGATGCCTTAGTTTTTCATTCTTTCTAAACATGTTATAGCAGTTTGCAAAGTAGTAGTTACTTTTTTGTCTGCACCTGAGGAAATTGCATATTGATTCGTTCATAATTTGACAGTTGAAGATTTAGGTTGCTTTTTGTTGTATATATTGTTTTGTTCTCAAAACGTTCCCTTTATACCTCCTGACAAGTCTAAATTTATTTCAGATAGACTCAACACCTGATTTGGCTTTTGTTTATAACGTGGACCTGTCATGGTGCAGCATGAAAAGTGATAATAACAGTGTAGAATAAATTACTCAAGGTGGGAGGCACCCTGCCCTGGGGGCTGCAGGAATCCTGAGCTCGTAGATGGACTCCGGGACTCCGTGTCCTGGCGCACCTGTGATGTAGACACCGTGCGTGCCCTGGCAGGCAGGGCTGCAGCTCTGCTGTAAAAATGCCTGAGCGGCATCTTTTTCTCCTGATAAAAGTGACTGATATTATGCTTTGATAACATAATAATTGCATTTGACTACCTTGCTAGTGTGCATTGGTAATGACAGAGCTAGCACTTCAAGTAGTTTTTCTTGTTTCATGTCATGTTTTCAGATTGGATCTGGCTCCTCTCGTCTTGGAACAGCAGCAACTATTAAAGGTAGATGTGATCTGACTTAGAAGTTGTCTCCGACTTCGTTTCAATCTTAGGTGTAATAAATACAGATAACTGAGCATTTCATATTCACGTGTAATGAAAAATTATTCTTGAAATTATTTTGTAGATAAAATTATGTATCTTATATTAAAGGCTACTTCATTTATATTGTTTCCTTTTCATCACCCAAATTTCACAAAAGTATTTGACCATTTTCATTGCATTGCATGGATTGTGCATTTTGATCTATAAAGAAACTTCCCTGCCTCGAGGGAAAATACTTTTTTTTGTGGGTTTAGTGAGGTTCAGGGAAAACTGAGTAATTTAATGTGGAACCTTTGAATTGGCTGCAAATGAGATCCTAAAAAGAGGTAAATGTTTTTCTATACATTTGATATATGCCTTTTATTTGTATACTTATTTCAGATAAATTATATTATTTTTTCCCTATAGTTTTTTAGCTAACTAATTTGTCCTGGGAAAGAAATTTATGTTGATTCAAGTTACTACGTGATCTTTTTTTTAAACTGCTGTTTTTTAAAAAAAGAAATAGGTTTATTAGCTAACAATGATGCTTTCCGTATTATTTTGCTTATAGTGCCATTAGGATAGTTGTGTGGCCTAACAGTCTGCTGCTTTAGTGGATATAGGACAGTAATGCAGTGTGTAGCAAACTGAGATAGTAGATATTCGCTATACTCCTTGATGTCCTTCCTTGTTACGACATACTGTACAGCCATTACTTTCAATATAATGTCTTCACACGTTTGTCTTTACTTTGTAGGAGATACAGACACTGCTAAGACTTCTGACGATATCAGTTTAAGTCTGGGCCAGAGCTCTAGTCTCTGTAAGGAAGGGAGTGAAGAACAAGGTAAGAACATTATGCCTCACAGTGACATTGCAGAGTGAGGTGACCAGGGTGCGTTTGTAGAATATGCTGCTCACATTTTGGCTGACAATTTAATAATTTAATATGTTTTTTTAAAAAAGATTAAAATAAAATTATTTACTAGTAATAAAGTGCTGTAAGTACTTTTAGCTGTCTGGAATCCAGCTGGACATGTGCTACAAACTAAGCATGAAGAGAGAAATTTTATGAGCATATGCCCTAGGGTGAGCATGAGATGGGAGATAAGAGTCTGCCGTTCCTGTAGCTGGTCAAAGCATCTTGCTTATGTGAAACTGTTTTTTCCATTCAGTAAGATCTCTAAATGCCAACTGCTTCCTATCTTATCTAACAATATGTTTCACGAGAAATAACTTGCCGTTGGAATTTCTGAGAAACTCTGCTTTTGCCCCCAGTGTGGTGCCTGTCTCCTGTAAGTAGATTTTTAATAGAAATTTTGGATTTAAGTGATTTTTTCCCCTCCTTATTCAACTCTATTATAAATGAGTATTTTTGGATTTTCTTGGAGTTAGTTTTTGAAAGGACTGCCACATATTCATGTTTGATCTTTACTCAGACATGAAAGGATGTGTATGTCATCCTGATTTCAGGTGGAGACTATCCCAGGTTATTATCAGTGAGACAGGAAACCGTCTCCCTAGTCCCAGCCTGTTGTTGTTATTAGCCTGTCTGTGATGTTTGGTAGGCAGGCAGGCTGATAAATTTCCTGTAATTAATTACAAAACTTATTTATGGAGTTACAAGTAGATCACTAAATTGTGACATTTTCCCACTAATACAGGTTCAGTTCTAACAACTGTATTTTGTTTCTGGTAGTTGGAATTTTATCACTGTAACCCTGCTTTGTTAGAGTTGTAGTATCCCATTGTTTATTTGCTTCTGTGGACTACCCCTGCCAACCTATCCCCCCGCCAATACTCTTAAACATACTGTATGATATGAAAACTATCTGTTTTCTCATAGAAAATAAAGATAAATTGATTGGTTTGAGAATTATATTTTCCTTTCTCTAATGTTTAATTATCAAAATGTCTGAAAAACCAGTAATTGATCTCAGAGGGGCTAGTGCATTTAGGGTCATATATCTTTTTACTTTATATCTGGAAAGCTCCATGCACAAGTGAGAATTTTGTAGTGTGGCAGGTTAAGAATTAATACACACAGACCTACCCTTGCAGATACTTACTGACATAGATAATGATGTCTAACATTTACTGAGTGCATACTGCTATCTAGGGTAGGGGTCACGAAACTTTTTCTATAAACAGACAGCCTTTGAGGCTGAAAGGTCTCTTGCAACTACTCAGCTCTGTGTTGCAGAGTGAAAGCGGCCACAAGTAACACATAAATGAGGGGGCGTGGCTGTGTTACGTGGCTCCTACAGGCCTTAGTTTTTAACCCCTGGTGTAGGTCTTCTTTTCAGCTTTTATATGCACTCACCCAGTTAATCTTTACTGTAAGCATTTAATGTTAATATTGTTATTATTCTCACTTTACAGATGAACATATCATGGCTTAGAGCACAGGTGGCAAACACAAGGCCGGAGGGCCAAATCCAGCCCTCCACCTTGTTTTATCCGACCTGGCACCTTGTTTCTCCCTGACGGCGGTGCTGAGCTCTCACTTAACTATGGAGGAGCAGTTGCATGTACACAGTCCTGCAGTCACATTCAGCCCTTTGAAGGCAGCCTTGAGGCCGATGTGGCCCCTGGTGGAAATCAGTTTGACACCCCTGGCCTAGAGAGAACTTACAAGAAACTTGATCAGAGTTATACAGCTAAACAATGGCAGTCCTGTAACTGAAATCTAGTTTTGAATTATACTTTTAATGCTGTACTATTCTCCTTTCATGTAGGTTTATAACTTGTTTTTATTACATACGTTTTTCTCACATAATTAACATGTAACATTATCAAGTACTCATTACATGCTGAGCACCACTCTGAGTACTGGAAATGAATCAGTGAACAAAAGATAAAAATTTCTACCCTCATGTCCATACTGTTTGTGTGGAATTATACTGGAATACGTATAATTATATACAGTAACAGAGACAGAGGACGGGGAGGTGCTGGGGCTGGGGAATTGAAAGTTTCAACAGAGTGGTTGAGGGAAAGCCTCACTGAGACCAGAGACACCAAGGAGATGAAGAGTGAGTTAATCAAGATATTTGAGGGGAAAGGGGCTCCCTCCAAAGGTCCTTAAGTAGGAACAGGCCTCTCAGCCTTGAGAAATAGTGTGGTTGGTGTGGAGTGAGTGAGGGGACGGACTGTAGTCTTGTAAGCCATTTTAAAGATTTTGGTTTTGGTTTCCAGTGAGATCAGGAACTGCTAAAAGGTTTGCACAGATGAGTGTCATGCGCGATCTGTTGTATTTTAACAGAATCACTTGACTCCTATGTTGAGAATACATTAAGGGGCAAAGGCTGAAGCGTGGAGTTCAGTTAGTAGATTATTCCAGTAATTCAGGACACAGATTAGGATATTGAGAAGTAAGTCTGACTGTGTGTAGAAGATACTAATGAGAGGATATGTGGATGCTGATGGATTTGGATATATCGTGAGAGAAATCATGATCATGGATGACTCAGGTTTGGGCGTAAGCACTGAGGAGGGTGGAGTTTCTGTTGACTGAAAGGGGGAAGACTGAGAAGGAACAGGTTTAGGGGTAGGGAGAGCAAGGAGGAGGAGGGTAAGAGAGGGAGTTCAGTTTGGGGCATATCAGGTAGGAGATGCTGATAGACCTCTAAGTGGCAATAATCCGATAATTATCTAGATCTGGATTTCAGTTAAGAAGCCCGGGTTCAGATTTTAAAATTAGGAGTTTTCAGTATGTAAATCTTATAAAGTTCAGTCATGTCAGTTGTAGGGTTGTGTTATCATGGTGTTCATGAACTGACAGGGCAAGCCTGCATGGTTAGCCAGTTTGGACATGAGATAGCCTGGCTCGGAGATCCAGATGTGTGTTAGTCTTGGCTGTGGTTTGGCACCACCTAGTGGCAATTGTCCATTCTGGCTTAAGTTTCCATTGGGGTTCTTCTGTTTCCCCGGGTGGTTTGGATTTACAGGAGGTTGATCTTTAGTTAGCTGGTTAGTTGATTAGCTGGCACTTGTTTTATCAGCATGAGTGAGGATAATTGGGGGAGAACTGAGCAAGTGATGTGTACTCTTCTTTTTCACTTCTAGGAGATTACCTGCAGTTCCCATCCCCAGATTCATTCATGATTTCTGAACTGAAGATCAGAACTTGAGCCCATCCCCATATGAGTAGGGGGCTGGGTAGAAGATGGAGGAACTAGTTACAAGTATTTCTGAATTTTAGTCATGGGGCTAGAAAAATGAGTTTTCTATAGAAAGGAGGGACTAGAGCTAGAACAGTGAAAAGTTCCAAGGATTGCACCCTGAACCACTCTCGCTGAGTGAGTTCAGGGGGCTGAGCAGAACAGTTGGTGAGGCAGAAGGAAAACTGGGAGTGTTGTAGCCAGTGTCCCAGGAGAGTGATCATGGCCACCTCTCACATGTTCCCGATCGTGCGAGTAACAGCAGACTGAGACTCCACCATTGGGTTTAACGTGCAGAGGGTTGTTGGGACTTTGACAGGCATCTTAATGGAGCGGGGTTGGAATGTATGTAAAAGAGACTTAGAGGAAAAGTATTGAAAACTGTGGACACAGACTTCTCTTCTGGTGAATTTATGCAAAAGGGTCAGAAATAGAAGGTGATGGGGGGGAAGTGATGATGAGGGGGAGGTTTGGGTTTTGGAAGAATATGTAGGAGAAGTAACAGCTCTTTTTAGATACATAATTGATGCGGATGATCCAGAAGAGAGGAAGAAAGTGTGATTTTTATTTGTAAAAGTAGTATATGCTAATTGTAGAAAATACAGTTATGTATGAAGAAAATAATTCATACTACCACTGCTGAGATAACTACTGTTAATATTTTTTTGGTGTGTCACTTTTTCTTATTTTTTATTGTGATGTAATTCACATACCATAAAATCCACCCTTCTAAAGTGTAAAATTCGGTAGTTTTTAGTATATTCTCAAGGTTGTATACCTATCACCACTATCCAATTCCAGAATATTTTTATTATCCCCAAAAGAAGCCATTATACTCCACATGTCTTTCTTCAGCCAGCCCTTGACAACCGCTGGTCTGTTTTCTGTCTGTGCATTTGCCCATTCTGGACATTTCATCTAAATGAAATTGTCTCGTGTGTGGCTTTCTGTGTCTTTTTCTTTCGTTTGGCATGCTGTAGCATGTATTAGGACTTTATCCCTTTATTATGGCTAAATATGGTGTATTACTTTTCATATTCCTACAAACAAGTGCACATACCCTTGGTATTCATTTTAACTCTTACACAGATTGGAATAATACTTTAATATAGTGCCATCTTCTTCACTTAAGTATTTTCTCAGATTATTACATCATTTCTGAAAAAAAAATTTAGTGCCTGATATTATTAATAGACACCATAATTTATTCAACCATTTTTTGGAGATTTTTCTATTTTTTTGTGTGTTTTAAGAAGTTTAATAAGAACATGAGAGGAATAATTTTTTGCTAAAGTGTATATACATATTTGGTTTTATCCTTCAGCAACAATGTCTGGAAATAGATTACCGATTGTGGGTGAGTATACTTTTGGAAGGCTTTGACCACATTGCCTGATCACCTTCCAGAAGGTTACACCAGTTAGTACCGCTGTGAGCAGTACGTGAGTGTGTCCTACCCTGAAATCCACTAGTGGCAGTCATGGAGAGAAGTTTAATTACGTGGAAAATAGTATCTCTCTGTATTGATTTGAGCCTGTCTTTGACTATATTACTACCAGTAAGAAAAATATCTAAGAAAGCATGTTGGCTAAAAAGTTTCCTGAAACCACCTAATTTTTAAGTTTTTATGCTGTATTTATTTTGCAATGTTGAAAACAGTACATGTACTAAAGTAAGTTTGACTCTTTGTTAAAATGAAGAACTTAAATTTCTGCTTTATTAATGTCTTGGGAGTTGATTTTGATTGTTAGCATTAAAAATCTTGTATACTAGAATTGGTGATTTAAAAAAATGTTTTTTTAACTATTCCATTTTTTTTTAAAGATTTTATTTATTTTACTTTTAGACAGAGGGAAAGCAGGGGAGAAAGAGAGGGAGAGAAATATTAATGTGTGGTTGCTTTTCATGTGCCCCCAACTGGGGACCTGACCTGCAACCCAGGCATGTGCCCTGACTGGGAATCCAACCAGCAACCCTTTGGTTTGCAGGCTGGCACTCAATCCACTGAGCCACACCAGCCAGGGCAGAATTGGTGGTCTTTAGCCACTTGTTCAGTTCAGTTTTGTTCTATAAAATTCATAACCTTGAAATGTGAGTATCACACCATACTGTAGTTGCTTATTAGAAATATATAGAGAGAGTTTATAGCAAAAACTTTATAATTTCATACTGCAACAAGTAAATAAAATGCTAGCTTTCAAATTTTGGTGTTTAGAGAATACAGGACCCCAAGCACAGTGACAGTTGTTTCCAACAAATGACAAATAACCCGGATTTTACTTACCTTAAGGACTTTAAAACATAAGATAAAGCCTAACAGGTCATTTGTGAATCATAATTTCTATGATACTATGATACATGTTAGATACTGTCTCTTAAGTTTTTAATTATTTAGATCTAATCTAGATTTAGATTTTTTAAAAAGTATACATTTCTAATAATTTATTCTTATTGTATATTAACCTCATAATATATCTCAAATTAATATATTTATTGTGGAAATTCTACTGGGAAGAGTCCTACTTGCAACAGAATCTATTACTGTATTTTTTTTCTAAGGAGTTATGACAAATAAGAATAATTTTTCTTTTTATTGAACTAACAGCAGATTCAACCATCTTGTTTCTCAAAAGTGTATTAAAAATAAGCTGTTGTGGCAATTTGGTTGTCAAGCTGTGTTTCAAGAAAAATTACAATGTAAGTAGGTAGGTAGGTGGATTTATTTATATTTATATCTGTATGCATCGTATATGTGGTAACTCAAGTCACTAATCCACTGCCCTAAATGGAGGGTTAAAGGAATAGTCTCACAGGTATAAAGGGTATACATCTCTTTCATGAGGCATTTTGTAATTGTTCCATCAACAGTGAAATGAGAAAGTGTAATATTTTGCCACATAATTATTGTTTTAATCTTTTAGTCATTATGAACATCAATATATTATATCTTGTTTGGGTATTGGTCAGCCTGTTGATTTTCTGTTTCTGTTTCTGATGATCCTAGGTTTTTGTTGATTTGTGAAATGATCATTAGTTTTTCAAAAAGATTTTCGTGTTATGTTAGGTCCAATAATGACAGCTACCATTAACTGTGCCAGGCACAGTGCTAGGCAACGCAGGTCCTGTCTCAGTTCTCCTGTGGTCCTGCTCGGTGAGGTTGATGCTGCACTGTGTGGATGAGGAAGCAGAGGCTGCGAAGGGTAATCCAGGGTTCCCCAGGTGGTGAGTGGGAGACAGAGCTCCCATAGAAATCTAGGTCTGTCTACAATACCATTCTTTGTTGCGTCTTACTGTCGATCATCTGTAGCACCTTTTCTGAGGCCATTAGTGCCTTCCATCAGTAGACTGCTTTCTTGTGCGGCTGTGAAGTAGAAACCCGGTCTTTGGAATGACTGGCCAGTTGTTAGTGAATTACTTGAGAAATTTTTTACACTCAATTTACTGTATGTTCTGAATTCTTTCCATTGTTAAACAGTAGAAAAGGAGATCATGGATTTGGGTTAACATTTCCAAATATGTGTTTGAAACAGATTTGGCAGCTGATCGGAAGCTCTTCCGTCTGGTCTCCAATGATTCCTTCATCTCCATTCAGCCTTCCTTATCCTCTTGTGGACAGGACTTGCCAAGAGATTGCAGCGACAAAATGAGCCTGCCAAGTCACAGCCACCACCACCACGTTGATCAGTCTCTGTCCAGTGCGTGCGACACAGAAGTAGCTTCTCTTGTACCTTTACATTCTCACTCGTACAGGAAAGATCACCGACCGAGAGGTGTGCCACGGACCTCCAGCTCTGCGGTGGCTTTTCCAGATACTTCACTGAATGACTTCCCTTTGTATCAGCAAAGACGTGGGCTAGATCCAGTTAGTGAGTTAGAATCCTCCAAACCTCATTCTGGATCCAAAGAATCCTTGGTGGAGCATTCTCGTTTATCTGGGGAATTTCAGCTTATTGGCGAGCTGAAAAACAGTAATTCTCAGCCACCTGCCAAAAGTGGGAAGAGCAAACCTTTGAAAGCAGAGAAAAGCATGGACAGCCTGCGGAGCCTGAGCACGCGGAGCAGTGGGTCAACAGAGAGCTACTGCAGCGGGACGGACCGGGACACTAACAGCACTGTCAGCAGCTATAAAAGTGAGCAGACCAGCTCAACGCACATAGAGAGCATCTTGTCGGAGCACGAGGAGTCTCCTAAAGTAGGAAAGAAAAGTGGTAGGAAAAAAGAGTGCTGTGCCGACCCAGAGGACCAGAGTAGCTGTACCAGTGACAAAAGGACTAGTAGTGAAAAGACTGTCTTGGAAGTGAGTACAAATAGTGGGGTTCAAGAGGCCAAGGAGTCTAATACTTCTGATGATATGCACAATCAGAGAGGCCTCAGCACCTCTGCATCTGAAGAAGCCAATAAAAACCCCCATGCAAATGAATTTACTTCCCTGGGGGACAAACCACTTGGGAAAGCTGCTGAAAGCAAAGAGGAGCAGAGTAGTAAGTCCACTGTTTCACTGGACTCAAAAGTCGGGAAAGATGGTGGAAAGCAAAAGGAAGGAGATGTTCGACCTAAGTCCTCCAGCCTGATCCACCGGACAGCCTCTGCCCATAAGTCAGGCAGGAGACGGACAGGAAAAAAACGGGCCAGCAGTTTTGATTCAAGTCGGCATAGGGACTACGTTTCCTTTCGAGGTGTTTCTGGTACCAAGCCCCACAGTGCTATATTCTGCCACGATGAGGACTCCAGTGACCAAAGTGACTTGAGCAGAGCATCCAGTGTTCAGTCTGCTCACCAGTTCAGCAGTGATAGCTCTTCTAGCACCACCTCTCATTCGTGCCAGTCTCCCGAGGGCAGGTACACTGCTCTGAAGACCAAACACGTCCCTAAAGAAAAGGGCAGTGACTCTGAGCACCCACACAAAGCTCATTTGGGTCCTGAAGGAACTGGCAAAAAGCGGACTACACGTCGGACTTCCAGCACAAATAGTGCCAAGACCCGGGCCCGAGTGCTGAGCCTGGACAGTGGCACAGTGGCATGTTTGAATGACTCCACTAGGCTAATGGCACCTGAAAGTATAAAACCCTTAACCACTTCAAAATCAGACCTCGAGGCCAAAGAGGGAGAGGTGCTAGATGAGCTGTCTTTGCTGGGACGGGCTTCCCAGTTAGAGACAGTCACTCGATCTAGGAATAGCTTGCCAAGCCAGGTTGCGTTTCCTGAAGGTGAAGAGCAAGACGCAGTCAGTGGAGGTAAGTAAATCACAGGACGAGGTTTCCCCGAGAGCCACCGTAATTATTGCTGCTGCTGATTAGGGTAGTGCTCACTGAGATGTGCTTTGTGTTACTGTTACTCCCCTTCCACTCTGTCACTGAAGTACTTTCTTCCATGAAGAAGAAAATGATTATCGTAGATAAGGTTTTGGTATGAACACCGAGAAAATATTTTTTCAGTTGCGTTCTTTGAATATGTCAGTTTATTCCTTATGGCATTCACCTTTTTCTAAGCCAGTTGCCACCTGTTAATATTTTATTAAGAATAATAAAAATTGGTCCTCATCCTTCTTTGTACAATGGCAATGACAAGTGGACAATTTCATGAGGGCGCCCAGCCGTTTTCAGTTGCCTGTCCCGCGCAGCGGAGGCGCGCGGCGAACTTTCAGGGCGAGACCGCCTGACCTCGTGTAAAGCCCCCCAATGCCGCAGTGCTGCGGCTCTGCGCCATTTCGGAAACTTGTGGTGCTTTTATGTCTGTGTCTTTGGTTTCATTTTTTCTTACTTAGGTTTTAGGCACTAAGAACATTTATTTTTCTGTAACTTTATACTTAAAGTTTATTAAGTCAGTATTTGTAGTTTTTATTGGCCGTTAGTGTCTATTAACGGACACGTGGTGCTCTCTGTGATGGCAGTACCAGTGTCTTGGTTAAAGTAATAGTTTATTTCAAATTTGTGGGAAGTTGTATAAATTTGATAGGTGATTTGTATTATCATTATGCTTTGGCCATTCCATTTACTTCAGAGTTGTTTCCTGGGGTTTCCTCCCGTCTGTGACAGCTCGTTTATTCCGTCCTGGTCACTTTGGAACCTGGCCCTTGACCAGGACGAGAAGAGTGGAACCCGTTGCTAGCGCTGTAGCTCCTGCATCCTCCGTCCCCATTCCTTTTTCCAAGCATTATCTTCAGTTTTAAAGCTTATATAGTCTGTTGGTGTGATAACATTCAACATTAAAAATTATGCTGAATTCTTTGTTTGTACAAACATTTTGAGATACAAAGACATGCTTTTTTCTTAAAGGGTTCTGATTTTGCCCGGAGTGTTCTCAGAGTCCACATTGTGATAAACACTCTGTCGTTTCTTTGGGTGTAATGGCTTGTAACGAAGATTAGTTGCTAATGAGAATGTGAAAAAATGATCTTTTGAAACTAAGAAAGGAAATAGTTTATCAAAACTAAGTACTGAGAACCAATTGTATTTGAAGTGATGGGAACCACCCCTCGCGTCTTTGACCTGGACATCGTCGTTTTCCTCGTCAGGGGCCGGTTCTCTCGGCGATCTCGCACGAATCACGTCCTGCACGGTCACGGCGTGCAAGAAGCCGCTGAGTTTTCCAGTGCAGCGTAATTTGTAAAGTTGTCATGAAAATAAATTTTAAGAGGGAATGTGCTATGACAGAAAAATATTGTTGTTCTAAATATTGTTGAAACGTAAATAAAAAATAGGTACAGGAGCTATAGTAAGTTTTTAAGTCTTTGTATTTAAAGTGTCATTTTCTTTTCACAGGGATTTGTTTTTTAGGAAAAGTTATATGAAAGATCTGAATGGCTTCTCAGTGCAGATCTTTGACTAATAGGAGCCCTCATTTTTCCAGATTCCAGCTTTTGTTTTGTTTTATTTGTGTTCTTATTTTTTGAAAACAAACAAATAGACCATGACTGTTAGTAAGAAACAAAGACTGAACTGAAAATTTTCATGCACTTTGGTGGAATAAATGTAATAGTCTGTGGGCTGTTGTAAACCATTTTTTTTTGCCAAAGGAAGGCATTGTAGGGGCTGTTTTTATTTGAGCCTCACTGTGTTTAGATTACACACGAGAGCATAACTAACCTGCCTTAATGTATTGAGGGTTTATGTTTAGGTGATTTTCATCACATTTTATTGTTTGGGCTTTTTGGAAAATTGGAGGTAGGGGGAAGGATGTTTTGGTTCCCATTATTTAAGATTTATATAGCATCTAAAATACTTGGTAAAAATTTGTTTTGCATTAATTGTTAACAATCCTTTCTCACAATTTAGGAGCAGTTTTTCTGGGCTATCTATTCTGCTTTACATTCTGTACTTCTGAAATGCGTCAACAAAACAGAGGATACTGCTTACCATTCATGTGTTTATACATCAACCATAAATAGATTTCATCATAATAAATTGGGAGGGATTGATGAATTCTTCACCAACTTCTTTTTTTTTTTTTTCCCAGCAGAATGGTGCTAGTGATGAAATTCAGGAACTGTACTTTAAAGTACTATAATAAAATACTCTAAAATAGGAGTTCATCTCACACAGTGACGTGGAGTCATATTGGTTCGTATATGGGCTCCACTGTAGGCCAGGCTCTAGGGAAGCTGCTTGCTTTCTTTAAGCCTCAGCTTCCTGGTGGTTCATCGTGTTGATAGTAATATCCGTTGGGCCTCATAGGGTTGTGGTGAGGAGTAAGGAGTTACTACATGTGAAATGCTCAGCACAATGCCTGGCACACAGTAAATGCTTAACAGTGCCACTGTTTCCATTCTGTAGACCAGTTTATTATGCTGTGCAAATGTATCCTGTCCTTAATGTAGAAGGAAATGATTAAATACACATGTGCATTAGAGATATTACTCTAATTGTGCCCTTGTGAAACTCGACAGTAGTAAAAATAATAATACTTGAATTCTAATTTCTTAATACCAAGAGAAAAACATTTTTATTTTTATTTATTTATTTTTTTAAAGATTTTATTTATTTATTTTTAGAGAGGGGAGGGAGAGGGAGAGAGAGAGAAACATCAATGTGCGGTTGCGGGGGGACATGGCCTGCAACCTAGGCATGTGCCCTGACTGGGAATCGAACTTGCGATGCCTGGTTCGCAGCCCGTGCTCAATCCACTGAGCTATGCCAGCCAGGGCGAAAAACATTTTTATAACATCTAGTCTGGTAATACAGATTTCAATCTTATTTTGGCAGCAATATGTCATGTAACTTATCTTTTGATATTTAGTTACATGACAAGTAACTGTTTTCCTGGAACTACTCACCATTAATTAAATACTTTGGTTAAAATTACATTTCATCAATAATGTTCTATAATGGCTTAGGCAGGAAAAATGTCTTAGATTCCAATGAAGGCATTTCTTTTGTTACTCATAATTTGCATAACTTTATAGTTATAAAACATATTTATTATAATTTCACTAATATTTTAAAATTAAAATACAGACAAGTTACATACTTTACATATAAAAGTATTGTTTTTCTTGCCTGTATTACTTTTAAAAAAGCATTTTCTTTTGGATCACTTAAACTTATTTCTTGCATGAATCAACAGATATAAAAAACAATCAGAATAAAAAGGTTTATACTCACTCTGTTATTTTTTGTACTTTTTTTCCTGAATTTCTTAACCTATTTTTTGTTTGTTTGTTTGAGAAAATGATTTCCAGTATAATGTTTGGGTCATCATTCTGTAAACACAAAAAAGGATACTATTATAACATTTTTGTGTTTGGGAATCAAAGGTAATCTTCTGTTAAGGGAATATTACTTTATCCAAAGAAAGTCAAATCTTTTTGATAAATAGTTTTTGAGGGTGTGTGCCATACATGTAAATTGAAGGTTGGTTTTTTTGAACCCAAATATCATTGAACATTAGAAAAGACAAAGACTACTGCACAGACAGGAACACAGAAATTAAAGCTTTGTACCTTACTAAATAGAGGAACTCTAGATTCCGGTTAATTAATTTTTTGATCTTCCAGTCCATATGGCAAGTTAGAAGGAAATTAGTAGAAGGGGCGGAGCACTTGTAGAAGCAAAAGTAATGATAGCAGAGGAAATACTCTGGTAATACTAAAGGAGGAGATGGAATAACCATACAAACCAAAGCAAAACACCATAATGGTGTGGGGTCATTAAATGCCGGAACAAATTGTCTTCTTAATTTTAATAGTAGTCAGTGACATCATAGTATCATAACTTAGTGCTGTATTGTAGTATAATCCAAGAATAAGTGCATATGGTTGTTATGGAAAAAATAGAATAATTAATAAATAGTAACACTTGAATAAACACTTTTGTGCATTCACAACTGTGAACCTACTTTTGGCCACCCTGTGACTGACCCCAATTCATTAAAGAAAGATTTTATTAGTCTATACTGAGAAGAAAGCTTAGACATATAAAACCACATAGGAAAATGCTCATTAGATGCAGTAAACAGGTTTGGGTATGTCAGTTACTTGGAAAAATTATCCTAAAAGTATAAAAAAAGTGGTATTTATTGATGAGGCAAAGAAGTGTTTGTATGTAGAATTCCAACAACCAGCCCATGCCTGGTTTTGGGTGGCAGGGGTAGATACAATAGTGTTTTCTTTCTACGAGCACTGAAGTTCTGGGTAAGGAGTTGCATGTTTACATTTAATACCACCTCTGATTACTAACTGGATACTCTGGTAAGCCGTTAATTCTGTGCCTCACTGTACTCAATTGTAAAACAGAAATAACTGTCTAGACTTGTCTCACAGTGAACTATGAGACTCTGACAAGCTTAAGTATGTGAAAGTGCTTTGTAAGTTACAGATATATTACGGAAATGAAGACACTGATGCCTTTTGATCATTTGTAAAGAAGTTTTCTTTTTTGAATATGTCATGGCAAATACTCTTCATTAATGTTCCCTTGTTAGGTGAACCTCCTGAAAATATATGCAGAATTGTTTTTGAGTGAAGCTTTCTGGCAGAGAGTCAATGTCTTTCATCCTATTTCCAAAGGATTTAAAAAAGATTAGGAACTACCTATGAAAGTAATTTTTAAACTGTATCTTTTAGGAATTGTTCTGTGAATTACGACTCCAGAGTTACTTAATTTCCTATAAGTGTTTCTTCTACCCAACTATTTTTGTTTGGCTGTCTGGGATTGTGGAAGATATCAGTACGGATATGCAAATTCTCTTCAACTCGAGTCACAGCTAATAATTTTGTTTTTGCTGTTGTTTGTTGATTTACTTGTCAAAAGGAAGAGTAGTCTTGCCCTGGCCAGGTGGCTTAGTTAATTGGAACATTGTCTTGTACACCAAAAGGTTGTGGGTTCGATCCCCAGTCTAGGTGCAAACGGGAGGCAACCAGTTGATGTTCCTCTCTCACATTGATGTTTCTCTCTCTGTCCCTTCCTCTCTCTAAAATCAATAAAATATATCCTTGGGTGAAGATAAAAAAATAGTAGAGTAGGCCTATTAAAAACACTATTTACAGTGTTTTTACAGGTGAAAATGATTTTAATTCAGAACGAGAAGTTGTTCAGTAGATTCTCGTTCTTTGGCTTTCCAGAAAATGGCGCTTATAAAAAATATGTTTCTGTGTTAGAACAAATCTTTGCACGCTGGTGTCAGCAGCAGCCTTGGCTGACATGGGAAGTTAAGACAGGGAAAAGATGTTTAGATAAAATGGATTTCATGCCTACACTAAAGTATTTCTTTTAAATTTTTTGCAAAATCATTTAAATGTTGGCTCTGGTGGGCTAGCTCAGTTGGTTAGAGTGTTGTCCTGATGCACCAGAGTTGCAGGTTCCATCCCTGGTCAGGGCCCGTGCAAGAAGGAACCAGTGAATGCATAAATAAGTGGAACAACAAATTGATGTTTTTCTCTCTAAAATCAATTAAAAAAATTATTTGAAATTTTTTGTTTTTAAAGATTTTATTTATTTTTAGAGAGGAGAAGGGAGGGAGAGAGAGAGGGCGAGAAACATCCATGGGTGGTTGCCTTTTGCACACCCCCAGCTAGGGGCCTGGCCCACAACCCAGGCATGTTCCTTGAGTGGGAATCAAACCAGCAACACTTTGGTTCACAGGCTGGCAGTCAAAAAATAAGTTAAGACTCTTGTAATTAAAAAAATACATTTAAAAACCACATCATCTAAATACATGTCCTTGAAAGTATTTCATAACTCTTGTCATTCATGGTTTCTGAATCATTTGAATATTTGTTATTTTTTCTCCTTTGCCTACACATGCATAAAATTTAGTTGTACCTAGAGTTCTAAATCTTCACTATTTGCATTTTATGCTCTTACCATCTTACTAGTTAATTTCTTTCTTTTTTTTTTTTTGCCAGGAGATACTGAGTTTTAAGCAATATCAAAATATCACCTTCAAAACCTGGTTTTAAAGTGTTTTCTCTCTGCTGTGTAGTTTCCCAGTTTAAAGATTTTGTTGTTGTTGTTGTTTTTTTATAAAGTTAAAGGATTCAAAAAGAGTTTATTGCAGTTGAATTGTGGAAGTGAATTTTCATTAAGCCTGGCTATAATTTATGTGACTGTGCTTATGGCGTATTGTTTTAAGTGTTTTTAAAGACACTTTTCTTGACTCTAATAGAACTGCCTCCCTCTGGGACCCTGTGCCAAGTAGAAACGTTCTGTGTAAGTAGCACTTTCCCAGGGGCATTGTTTAGTCTTCTTTGTTGTTCCCATAAATAAGTAGTGTTTTCAATGGAATGTGTGATCCTAGACACTGTTGAGGTAATTGCTATATTAAACTTTGAAAATTCTCTTAGCATTAGATATTTATATACTGAATATTACAGAGGACAATTTAGACAGTAACCACAACTCCATTTTAATACATTGTTCAATGGATGCCTAAACTCACTTCTTGATATGCTTACAAAACTATTAAGAAAGTAAGAAGTGTTAATATGTGTAGTGATTTTGTAGATAACAAAATGTAAATGGTGTTAAATAGCAAAAAGAAATGGTCTTTTCTGAAGCTAAAGAACATTTTGACTCAACGTAGACACCGTAGTTTGGCTTTTCATCCCACACTTTGGAGTAAGTCGCTTTTCTTGGAATTAACTCCATGAAGTCTTCGGTAGGAGGAAGATAGTGAAGAAAACTGTTTTCCTATTCCCCATTCTCGGTGTTCAGTGATGACTCACTGCTTTTCCCCCCCAGTTTTCTGAATAATTTCAGTGCACAGTATGGATTAAGTTATTCTCCATAAATTGTACCTGTATAAATTTTATTCTTTTCTTTTGGATGAAAGAAAGTATCTAACATTAGAATGTCTGAAAGTTTCTCAGTGAAGTGACTGGGCCTGTAAACTGACCAACATTTTGTTGCAGTAGAATAGAAATCTTCAATGTGAGTTCACAAAACATTAAATTGATTTTAGAAGAGTGATTTTAGATCCCATGACCCGAGGCCACCTTACCAATGCCTAGGAGCCGTGAACAGAACAGCAGTCTCTCGCCTGGTTTCCCGTCCTCCGAGTGGCTCTTGTCCTTGGCTCCGTCTCCCTTCATCCAGCGACTGCCTTGCTAGTGTGTGTTTTCCCCAGTGACAGTGCTGGTTACGGTTCTTTTTGGTTGAGTTCATGGTTGTCAGAAACACGCAGAGCACACAGTATGCTTTGTAGATTGTGGTAACAGAAAGGTGCCCTTGACTTCCGAACTCAGCACTACTGTACAACTTCCTATGTTGGTGGAAATGTTCTATATTTGTACTGTACAATAATGGTAGCCACTAGCCACAGGTAGCTGCTGAGCACTTGAAATGTGGTTCACGAATCTGCTAAACTGAATTTAAATTTTTTTTAATTTTAGTTAAGTTTAACCACAAATGGCTAATGGCTGCTATGTTGGACAGCGTGGTCGAGATGACCGGATTTGATCAGCATCATTTGTTCTCACAAGTCATATGCATTATAACTTTGCATGCATGAGCCTGTATGTCACGTCTTTCTCACAACAAAATTTTCGTTATATCAGTAAAACTGGAGGAAAAAGAAAGATATTAACTCAAAGAATCAATTGTGGTTTGGATCTAAAGCTTAATTCTTATTTAGCTGCCTAACTTTAGAATGTCACTGTAGTGTGTGAGCTGAAAAAGAAATGTGTATATAAGTAAGTAATTATAAGTAATACAAGCATCCTGTAATTTGTGACTTACACTTTGTATTGGCAGAAGCTTGCCAAATGTGTAAACTCTTTCTGTGCTTGTCATTCCTTCAATAATGAAGATAGTACCTAAAGACAAAGAAGTTGGCTCTGGCTGGTGTAGCTCAGTGGATTGAGCACAGACTGTGAACCAAAGGGTCGCCAGTTGGATTCCCAGTCAGGGCACATGCCTGGGTTGCAGGCCAGGTGCCCAGGGGGGGCCACATGAGAGGGAACCACACATTGATGTTTCTCTCCCTCTCTTTCTCCCTCCCTTCCTCTCTCCAAAAATAAAATAAATAAAACCTTAGAAAAGCTTATTAAAAAAAAGACAAAGAAGTCAGTGTCTTCTGGAGGTAGTCCATGTATCACCAATCATGATGGATTAACTACACAAAAAATACTTACTGGTACAGCCTGAGGAGGGGATGAATTGCAAACATTTAAAAGAATACTTTGTTTATTAATTGGCACTGGAATTGATGGAAATGGCTGTTGCTAAGCAGGATAGTGATTTAAGAATTAGTAATGTTTTAAAATGTAAAGAAGGCTTGCAATAGAACTGAAATCTAAATATATTCTTGATTTTCTAATCCGTTTCATACTTACTAAAAAAGGGAGTTTTCATGTATTTGGAAACAATGCTTCTATACTAAGTTGTTTTGTCTTTAGTTATGTTTCGTTTCAAAATATCCTGTTTATAAATTAAAATGATTCTTAAATTATTTAGATCACTAGCAAACAATTGTTTTAAATTCAAATGGATAAACATCATTTTTTGCATTTGTTTTAGAAACTCAAGTTGATTGTTATGGTTCTGTAAAATTTTATGTAGTGATTCTGTTAAGCCATTGCTGTGATTTTTCTCATTGTGTATTGTTTTGGTTTGTATTTCATTGCTTTTGGATTAAGTTAGGAGTTTCCATACTTGTCTTTTTGCTGATATTTATTTCCTAATATTGAGGGGACAGTGCTGGGGGCATAGAGTTGAATCAAGTTTGATGGCAGCAAACTACTTCAGAGTTAATAAGTAGTATTAGGTGTTAGGTAGTATTAGGTAGTATTAGGTAATAGGTATTCTTGCTGCCTTGAATTGAACTTTTTAAAGGCTAGTTGTGCATCCTAGCAGTCAGTGGTTTCATTAATGCTGCCAAAGTTGTGGCACAGGGTAGGATGAGGCACACTTAGGGCCTTGTTCCTCGGCATCAGAAATGAAGTAATGTCGCTGCTTTTTCTGTCCTCATGAGAGTAAGAAACTAAGGCCCCGTGCTGTTAGTAGGAACTAACAAATAGTTATAAAGGCTGGCTTAATTAAAGTGGGAAAGAGAGGAATATGGGGCTGAATAAATAAGACTTTGTGAAAAACATTGAAAACATAGATCTTAAAACAGGAAATTGAGGTAGAAGAGATGATGGCAAGGCCAGATAATAGGCCAAAGACGATATTTTTAAAGGAACAATTATCCTTAAAGAAGCGAGTGATACGTTTTGTGTATTCCTTACTATGATGGATTAACAGTGTATGTCAGAAAACCATTTAGCTCAGTTAAACAAGCTCCCTTTACCTTTGAGGGTGGGAAGCCAGGGAGAGAGACAGGCTCAGCTGCTAGTTAAATGTCCGACCGAGGCTCCTGTTTGACCGAAGTCTGTCTTAATGCAGCAGCACAGGCCAACGAGGAGGCGGTGGCATTTCGCCGTGAACGCAGCACTTTTAGGCGCCAGGCAGTACGGCGCCGGCACAATGCAGGGAGTAACCCTACCCCTCCCACCCTGCTCGTCGGATCGCCCCTCAGGTACGGTATCTTCCAGTTCCACCGAGCTTAGCATGCGTGTCACAGACGTTCTCACGTGTTCTGTCGGTCCCAGGAAAACGTTGAAACAGCTTTGTTTTTCTTGCTCCAGTTTCTCTCATGTACTTTTATGCTCTTTAGGTTTTCTCTGCATGTGACCATGGACCTGTTGCATTATGCATGCCTTATGTTGCTCTTCTTAAACAAAATGATCAGATTGGTGTAGCCAATTTTATTCTGAAAAAAAATCACATTAAGGTAGTTTTAGAAATGTAAATAGGTGCCTTAAGACAACTCTTCATTGTTTCTACTCCAAATTAATAATAATACAACATCTTGACTTTGTTTAATACAATCAAATATAGACTGAGTATTCCTCAACAGATATAAACTTGTTGAATAATAACAGATAACTGACCTTAACTTGAAACCAGTTAGATTATTTCACTAAAATATATATTTTATTTTATATTGCTGAAAAATTGGTGTGTTTATTTCATAATCACCAAGACCTAGTAAATGACATGAAGTTAAAATATTTAATTCATGATAAAGTGTGGCCAGCTGGATATACATACGTATTTTTGAATGCACAGTTATGTTGAGTTTCTCACCTTCTGTCGTGTACTGAACAAAAACGTTTTTATTTTTTCCAGTATCCTAATTAAGAAAAAGTCTATTTTTAATATTGGGGACAATGTTCCATTAAAATTTTGGTGTTATATTTTCAGTTTTGTCAAATCTCATGAGACCGTGTCTTGTGTTAGAAATATAAAAGTCTGTTCAAAAGATTTGTGCTTTATTTCAAGAACACAAATCTAAACAGAAATACTGTGCATGTGCTTGCTTAAGCAGTGCGTATATTACACCACATACTTCTGTTAATCTCTGTGCCCAAAAGCACCATTATCGAAATGATTTTCCTACATTTCCCTTTGAGATTTGAAGGGCGTTTGATGAAATGGTGGTGGTGAATGCATGGGAGGTTGGAAGAGGTGAACCACTCCCCTTGTTGAAGTGGTGTTCTTAAGAGTAGCAGAGTCCTTCTTCTTTACTTTATGTTCCTTCGGGATTTATGACTTGGTTATTTACATTATTATCAGGAACTTCGTCTTTCATAGGTCATGTTCCTAATTAATCCTGCAGTAATACGCAATTCTGCAAAAGTAAGATAGATTAGTTCAATCCATATTTAAAATATAAAAATGGGAAGGCACCAATTAAAATAAATATTTGATCTAGAAACCTTTTCTGAGCACCTTTGCATTTTAAAGCCCTCCCCTTCTGTTTCCTTCCCAGCTCTCTCCCGTGCTTCCTGCTTTTCTTTCTGCTGGTGGATTCGGGGTCTAGTACCGCACTGCAGAGAGAGCTTAGCATTTTATTTTACTTTTTCTGGTTTGTGTTTTCTAACCTCTTCTTTTTGTCCCTTGAATAATACTTGCCATAGAGTTCTTCTTTGCTTTCCTATTCACTCCATGTTGCTATTTCTTAATCCTTTTTTAAACCTTCTCTTTAGTTTTTAAAAATCCTTGCATTCTTTGCCACAAACAAGACTGCTGGATCCCACTCGTCAAACAAATGTAGACAGATTAGTTTTTCCTCTCCCTGGTGGAATATTAAAGAACTGTGTTCTAACTCCAGCCAGTCATGCAGGATTTCTCCATGTTTTTGTAGAATTTTAACTATTTCACCATTCAAATGAGGATATGATGTGAAACTTATTTATAAAGGGCTCACATTAGAATTTCTAAAAAGTCATCTTCCAGTAGTCGGTATGCAGACTTTGTCAGGTTCCAGGATATTTCCAGTACAGAGGTTGTACGTATCTTAAATAGGGTGACTTCACCATGGATGAAGTGACATAAAATTTAGCTGTGAGGAATTAGGAGCAACACCGATTCAATAAAATAATCTTTCTTTAATTGCAAAAATATTCAGGAAAAGTATATTGGTGTTAATTCTCAGTGTGAGCTACATCATTAATGATTTCATCTTAAAGTAAATACAGGATAGCATGGTCATGCAAAATTTGAAAAATTTGTCAAAAAGAAATGGAATAGGTATGATAATACTTATAATTATAAATACTAGTAAAATCTACTAACATTTTAAACTTTAGTGAACAGTTTAAATGATTGACAGTCTAAAAAGCAACTGGGTAAGCTGTGTGTCCAAGGATTGGAAGTGAATCATCAATTTCCTCATAAAGAAAATTTGTAAAAGTTTTTAATGCCTATTTGAATGTCCTGTTTCAGTACTAATTTTAAAAGTGTTTTTTTGTTAAGTTACATCATAGGGTAGGTTTTGTAGGCCTTTACTAGTTATTTTGGTTCCTAGAGATAAAGGCAAAGACAAAAATCTAAAAATTTGGTAACATTAATATTAAGAAGTCTGTATTTATGTCTGTAGTTATCAACCTAAATGTGATATTTTTTAGAACTCTAGGTAATGGGGTAGAACGAAAAGAAATTATCAGTGCATTTAGGGAAGGAAAAAAAGCTTTAGTGTATCCTTAGATTTATTTTTAAAAATATCATAAGATTAAAAGATCTGTAACCAAATAAGGCCACAGCAACAACTGAGAGTCCATGATCAGGAACTCACAGAGACACTTTTGTGGAGGTCAGGAATGGATCCACCACATATTTGTTGTCTGTGTACTGTGTTCAAGACCCTCTTCTGAGTGTCTTGATAATGTGATCATCCTCTCCGAGTTTGCTTTTTAGTTGAAGAGACACATGCAAGGAGAACTAACAATACACGTTAGAACATGCCAAGTACTAAGTAAGTGGTGCAGAGGAAGGAAAGGCCGCCTGTATTTTTCTGTCATTCCAGTTGGAAATATTGATTAGTGAGAATGCACGTCAGTGACGTGATGGACAGCCGACGGAGACCTAAATTTCTACCTTTCCTCCGCTTCGTTGTATAATAGCTGCTATCTTTCCTCAAACTGGTAGTTTTGATATGCAATTGTACTGTAAAAAGGATTGATTATGGTCAGTTATAAGCATAAGGTGAAGTACAACCCTTGAGGAACAGTTTTCCTAATAATTTCTGCAAAAATGACAGGCTTTTAGTTGCTGAAGGATTTTGGAAATAGGAATTCAAGGGAAATAAACATTTTATGACTGGTTTTTGATGTTCAGAAATGACATTTACAAACCTTTCTCGAGTTTTCATACATCACTTGATGTTTTGAAAACCTGTCTGTGTATTGGGTGTGTTGAAGATGAGTGTGTTCTCATGCGTTCACACTAAAATACACCTGACTGCCAGGGAGCACCTTGGTTTATGCCTTCAAGTGAAAAAATTGATGGCAAAATTTGTTGAGTATATGTTCTGTAAAATTCTCTTCTGAATCTGAAGGAACATAGTACTTGAACTACCTAAACCTTTTTTTCCTTAGAATTCTCTCCCTTATGAAATTTGGTCATTTTGGCAAGGTATGTGGATAAGTTTAGATAGTTCTGAGGAAGAACAACAGATACTATGTATGTGTAGAAGATCCTAAAATATTTGGTTATATTAGTTCTCAGGCTTATTTCTTGATTTATGTCTATTGTACAAAAGTTCTACTCTAAAAAAGTTATTAAATGAATACAGTTACAGCTAAAAAATGCCTATAAGCATTGACAGGTCAGCATTTTGTGGACTTGGTTTTTCTGCATGTTGCGTACGCTCCTGTGCTCTGCTTAAGAGTTCGTCTTTTCCACTGACTGTAAACAGAGGCTGGAATATGGGTGTTCCAGGGAGTGGCGATCACTAGAACTTTCTGTGGTGGTGCGAATATTCTATAATCTACACTGACCAGTATGGTAGACACTAACTACTATCTATCCTCTACCTACTCTGGTGGCTTTTAGCTATGGGTGCCGCCAGCCACTTTAAGTGGCTGTTAAGTACTTGATACGGTTAGTGAAGCTATGGAAATAAACTTTTAGTTACTTTAAATTGTCATATGTGGCTGCTGAACCAGACGGTGTAGTTCCAGAGTGTATTCTGTTGCTGTAACCGTAGACTTAAGCAATGTGTGCAGCATTTTCTACTTAGTTTTTATTTCATGGGTACTTCAAACGATAGCTCTCTCCACAGTCTGCAGCCGACGAGTCTGTTCTATAGGCGTCAGAGAAGCCATTGCACTGAACTCAGAGGACTGGAGAGAAGTCGGTAATCACGAAGACGATAGAGTAACTGAAGGAGGACATCTTAAGGAGCATTCTTCTCTTTCCTAAAAGGTCTAATCACTTTAGTAAAAGAATGTGGTATTGCATTGAACACAATGTAGAGAATGACATATAATAATTATACTCAAAATGTTTTCATGAATTTAATCAGTTTAAATTGAATATTGTACTAAGAATATTAAAATTTGCAGTGTTTTAAAATAAATATAAAAATCTAAAATGAGTTAAGAATATAGTATAGTTTCTTAATTTTAGATAATTTTAATATAACAATTTTTATAAAAAATCTTAATAAATTTATAAGCACAAAACACCAAGTGTTTTTAGAATTTTATAAAATTTAGGAAAGATTGTAATTCCCCTGAGAAGTTACTGGTTTCCAGATTATTCCTAAGATTTTCTAAAATGATGGGTTCTTGTTAATGATACAGTGATATGGATTGGAAAGGTACTAATGGAATTTAAGGGGACATAATTATTGCTAACTAACATCTTCTATATAAGGCTTATGGCCTTATTTCAGAAATATATAGGCTTTTAATAGAAAAAAAACCTTTATGTACTAATTATACTTCTTTTAGTGTCCCAGCGGTCATTAACTTACTTGGTTAAGTTGGTGTTTGTTGTACAGATTCTCTTGCACTAGTTTGTGATTTTCTTTTGACTCAAGATTATTATCTTGGTTGAATTTCATAAAGATTCTTTGGTTTTCAGGTGCATAGAAATTCTGTTTTATTGTGAATTTGAGAGGTCAGAATATTTGAAAGTGCAACTCTAAAATTAGAATTGTAAATAAAAGTGCATATTTAACTGAAAAATAGGATTTATTTATTGGGGACCAGCTACAACCCGCATATATTTTATGTACTTGTAATTCTTCTTTGCTGCTTTCTCTTTCCTTATACTAGAGCTTTTTTGGCTTGAGTTGGAAAAAAGTCACAGATTGATTAATTTACATATACCTTAAATATTTCCTGCGCTAATCACTATGAATCAAATTTCTAAGGACCAGAAGATAAGATGGCAGTATAACCTGTGTATTTTACAAAGTTTGTTGATTCTTATGTTACATTGAGAAAGTTTTGAGTTTTTTCAGATCCGTTTTTTCTATATTGACTTCATTCTAGCTATTGTTTTCTCTTTTCTTCCCTGTAATGTCTCCCCAATCCATGTTTTTTCCTAGCCTTCAAGATGGGCAGCAAGGCCAGCAGTCCACAGCCCAGGTCAAAGTCCAGTCCCGCCCCCCTTCCCAGGCTCCAGTGCTCAGTGCTAGTGCCTCCTTGCTGGTGAGAAATGGGAGTGTCCACTTAGAAGCATCACATGACAATGCATCTGCTGTAGGCGGCAGCAGTTTGCACGATGAACTTGGTATGCAGGCCTTATGTAATCTTGGTGATACCACTTTAATGCAGCAGATAATGGGTAACAGTGATTGCATTTCTTTCCTGAGGTAGCTTCATTTGGGCACTGTGCATAAAGGCACTTTTTATAGGATTTGCTCTGCGTGTAAGGAACATTTGACTTTTGTTTTTCCCTTCTCTGTTCCAACTGTTACTCTGTATTTTCTTTTGAGCATGTGTATTATTAATAGGTAGTTAAAAGCATTAACAAATATTCATGCTTTGGTGTCTCTTATAATGGTTTGGACAGCTCTGTTATTCCTTGGGATTTGTACCATGTGGGGAAATGATTAAAAAAATTATTTTGATTAATTGCTAATTTCTTTGAATTCTCTGAATGATGCAGGAAAGGCAAAACTGCTTTCTAGTGGTCTGTGTCTGTAGAGTCTTCCTTTCAGGTGTCCTGCGTTTACTCCCACATCCGTCACCTGGAGTAGGACTTACTGTCGTTCTGGAGACGGTACTCTGAAGACGCTGCGGCTCTGTACTCATCAAATAATAACTTCATTACATTTTCCTTTTTGTCTTAATACATCTATAAATATGTTATTAAGTAGTTGATTCTCAGAGAGGTGTTGTTGTTTAAAATCTTAATAATGCATATCCCCTGATATACAGGTACCAGTTTCATGCCCTAAGCCTTTTTCCCCCAAAGATTTCATTGACTTACTTTTTGAGAGGGGAAGGGAGGGAGAAAGAGAGGGAAAGAAACATCAGTGTGTGGTTATCTCTCGCATGCCCCCCCACTGGGGACCTGACCTGCAACCCAGGCATGTGCCCTGACTGGGAATCAAACCAGCAACTCTGCTCCACAGGCTGGCACTCAGTTCACTGAGCCCCACCAGCGAGGACCTTCATAACAGTCTTTTGTACCACTTTGGTTTCTGTTTCTCTGTACAGTTTCATTTTCTTGTGCTCAGAATGCCAGTGAATAACAATTTAAATAAATATAATGAAGAAAATCTTGTTATTAAGAAGTACACATTTGAAGGGATTCCATTTGTTCACTATGATTTTGTTGACCCATTTATAAGTTTGACTTATAAAGATGATAATCCAGTTGATGCTTTGCTAGAAAGCTATGTGGTGTAAGGTGCCCAAAGCTAGGCATAATAAAAATTCAAATGCCATTTATTTTTCTCTTCCCATTTTGTGATAATAGTTACAGAGAGATATTAATAGATATGCATATTGATGAAAATCATCTTTAGAAAATCTGTAGAAACTTGAAAATGGTCACCTAAGATATTTATAACATTAGAATGTGTGGTGATTTCTGAATACAGTGAAAAGGCAACAAAACATCTCATTTAAGAACACTTTTGCTTTTGAATTTATAGTTTAAAGAAACAAGGGAATCCATGAGGAGGCTGTGAGAGAGAGAATAAGGTAGACCTCAGTTGGGTTACTTGCTTTGACTTACAGTAGTGATACTTTTTTAGTTACAGATACACTCAGTTAATACACCTTTTTGTTGATGCTTCTCTTGGGTTAACCCTGAGTTCCTGTGAGCAGAGGACTTGTCAGTTTGTGGCTGTAAAATCACAGTCACCATCACCATTGCCTTTGGGTTTATGGTGGTGGATTATCTAAAGTAGAAAGGCTCAGTTTTTACCCATTTGGAGTTTTAGACTTTTTGTCAACACAAGCATAAAATGAAACAGTAAATGATTTTCTTTTGTAAAACTTACATTGCTCAAAAAACTTGCCTAGCAAGTTTTAATTGTAAAGGCCCATCCTAAATGCACAAGCAGATTACTGCATTTTTCTGGACCATAAGATGTACCTAGGTTTTAGAGGAGGAAAATAGGAAAAAAATTTTGAAGCAAAAAATGTGGTAAAATATGTAATAACATAAATAACGTAATATTTCACCAATGTAAATGTAAACAGAACTCAACAGCAGCATTAGCAACCATTATTCCTCCCAAATGGGGGGTGGGTGTCTTACAGTCCGAAAAAATACGGTATTGACAATGTGTATATATGAACTATCTTGGCCATTCTGAAGATCCAAAAGCTCTTCTGATTGGAAGTGACTTTAGCATCTACTGGTGAATATTCAGGATATTTTCTTGAAAATTGGGTTTTATCTTTTATATTAGCTGCCTTCTGATAGTTAGGTGTTGACCTGTGGCAGCCAAGCGCTGCCACGTCAAATGCACAGTAACAACGAACACGAAACAAACAATCAAAGGACAGCGTGTGCCTGTTCACAGCACGTAATGGCCCAATGAGATTCTGGAACTGCAGATAAGCTGATGGAATTGGTAGAGGCACTGGTTTTTATAATATAGTCTACTAGAATATTTTTGTTTTCTACATTATTTAATTTGACGATAGTAAGATAATTTTGTGTGAATTAATTTGGTATTATATAATCAAATATATTAAAGTTAGCCACAATATTCCCTAAAAGTACAGACTGTTTATTAAGATATTTCTTCCAAATTTTGCTTCTTTAATTGAAAAATTTTAAATGTACAGTATTTGTGTTTGAAAATGTATGTAGCCTGTCTACAAGGTATCCAGGCATGTAATGTGAAAAATAAGAGACTTTTATTGACGAAGATACAAGAAACATTGTACACAGGACAATGACGCCTCAGTTCCCTTCAAAGTAGGCACCTTGGGACCTCACACAGTTCTTCCAGTTGCCATCATCAGCCCTGTCGTATTTTTCTGAATCTCAATTGGTGGTCTGAAATCTCTTCCCTTTCAAAAGTGATTTCAGTTTGGGTAAAAGCCAGAAGTCTCAGGGTGCCAAATCTGGGCTGTAGTGGGGCTGAGTCACCTGAGTGATTTGATGTTTCACCAAAAAAACTCTGCCTGAGACGTGATGCATGAGCAGTGTGGTGAGGAAGCTGCCAGTCACCAGTTGCCCAAGCTGCAGCCTTCAGAATCATCTGAATAGTTTCTGTGGAGGAATGTTCAAGCTTAACGCAAAATCTAATGCAGATCCGTGCTCTACTTGCCCAGTCATTTTGAATGTGACGGCCACACAGTACACACGCTCACTCAGTGGCCTCTACCGCCCTGCTCACTAGCACAGTGAAGTCACCATTGTTCACACATGTGCATTCCAGTCCACTCTCCTTGGCTGCCAGGTCTCATCGAAGTTGCACAAATCGGTCTCATATTAACAGTGGTTGGACTTCCCCAGACAGACCTCATGTGTGTACATAATACAGTTGTATGGAATGCTCATACACGTATACACACTCAAACTTACATATATACACATGCATACGTATGTTGGAGCACATATAAATGTCTGTGCACATATATGTGGTTAGTTCCTTTTTTTTTATTTCAAGGCCTCTCACTATTCTGTGTGTTTGCTTTTAACCTGAGCAATAGCCCTTTTGAATTAAAGAAACTTGCAGTCAGACATTATTTAATTAAAGGCCCGGGTAGTTTTACTTACCTGTTTTCTATATGTTTACTCTGTGGTGTCATAGTAGATAACCATTACTTATACTGAGAATCCTTACTTTGTCTTGCGTTTTGAGTAGCATTTCAAGGTTGCTGGGTAAAACTGAATTATAAGTGTATAATTTAAAACCTGGTTGGAAAAATTTGGATGGTTTTCTTTATTTCCATGCACACTTATCTTTAAAAAGGTTCAAATGATATAAGTGATGGATAAGTTTTAAAGTTAGCATCTTTCAAAAAGGAAGTTACTGTCAAAGATTTTCTCTCATTGTTCAGAGTTGCTTTTTTTAAAAAAACACATCTTAAAGGTTAACTTTCTTTCCATCAGTCTTTTATTGGACTTGTTTATTTTCAGCTGATTTCCTACTATACTCTGAATTAAATGGCAGTTTTACTAAACAAAAGAAAACGGCTGTGGTTGGTGCCAGATAAGCCACACAAGAGACTCTGGACTCAGGTAGCTTTGAAATTCTGTTTTGTAATTTTGTTAAGCTCTTTCTATAAAATTTAGCAGTTGCTTCTCAGTTGTTAAGTGAATCCCAGTTTCTATTTTGAATTAAGACTAATAAATTGGTGAAATGTGGAACATTCTATTACAGTTGATAGTTAAACTCAATGTGTAACATAACTTCTCAGAGGAAATGCTCCAGCGAAAATCAGATGAAGTAGGAAAATTTACATGTGTTTTTTTCTGTGTATGAAATTAGCAGTAGTCATTGCTTTGAAAAAGCATACACAAAATTACTTTATTTTCATGTAAAATATTGTTATGTTAAAGTAAGAAGAGCGGACAGTGATTTTGTGTTTATCAGAACATACATATAAAATAATAAATAACCACAGGCAGTGTTCCTCTGATGATTTAAAACTTTTCCTAATTTCGTAATGTATTAGAGGTGTAAAAAGTGATGAGTGAATTGGTTTTTCTAAGGTATTCTTTTGTTTCCTTACCATAACAAGGGTTGACAAAGAAGGTATTCTTTGAGATAATCCACTTTACTACAGAATTCATTAACTTGAACCTGTAGTCAGCTCTAGGAAAAGGCCTAAAGGAAATTTGGCAGCACCCTACTGCCCTTTTTGTTAAGCAGTTTACACCAGCTGTGTGTTAAGCAGTAATATGATTTGAAGGCTTAAAAATTTTCACTTTGAAGAGTAGAGACTCAGATGATCTATACTTTTAGTGATTTCTATTAGAGTTTTTAAAAAGATTGCATGTGCCATGTACTAGTCTGTAGCATTTGGGGCTACATCATAAGTACTTTTCCTTTCCTTATTACTGTGAACACAGATGTAAGAGGGCTGTACAGGTCCTTGGAGTCTTTCCTTCAGTCCCCTATGTCATGATAGACCAATTTTATTTATCTAAACAAAATGTCACATTCTTTTCGCAGCAACCTTGATCTTATCCTTTTTTTTTTAATACAAAAACTACTAAATTCTATTTCTTGTTCCTTTTGTGGGGAAAAGCAGCATAAAGTGTATATAAATGAAAGTAAAATGTTTCTACTGAATGATTTGGCTGGGCATTTAAAACTATAGACCAAATTTTGATTCACAAATTTTATAAACCTGCCAAGATAGATGTGCATGGATACTCACTGTAATGTTGAAAACTTTAAACAACCCAAGTATCTGTTACTAGAGAACCCTGAAAGAAATGATAGTACAATCAACAAGATAGTGCAATATTTGAAACTTGATGTATCAGTATTATTGACATGAAAAACTAAGCTGTCTAGTAAGCGGAAGTAAATTTTAGAAGTGTGTAGGGAGCGATTCCTTTGTCTTTGGACAAGGAACACAGAAACTGCTTTTTGCAGTGGCTGTCTCTGAGGAGAGTGGAACTTTCCTCATTTTACATACACTTTAGAACCTTCTAATGCATAGTGTTTTTAAAATAAACACACACATTCAGTCTCCAGAAACCTTGACTGTTACCTTGTGGGAGTCGCCCTGACCTCACGCTGTCTTACACTCATTTTCTTTGACTCTCACTCTTCTTCTTTTGGTTTTAAATCAGTTTTATTGATACATTATTTAGATGCGATGAACTGTGTACATTTAGTGTAGAATTTGATGAGCTTTCACACGTGTGCACCCCCGTGAAACACCACAGTCAGGACAGAACATTTCCGTCATCAGGACCTTCTCCCGTGTCCCGTCGCTGCCCGTCCCTCCCCCACCTCTGCCTCCGGCAGCCGCCGTGAGCTCCACGTCATCGTGGTTTCTGTCTGCGGGAAGTTCCTCTCAATACAGTTGCGCAGTTCCGGGCGTTTGTGTTTAGTTTCAGCCTCACTTGGTGCTTTAGAGACTCGTGATTTGCACGTGTTCAGTTTCGTGTTCCTGGGTGGTGTTCCGGTGTGTGGGCACACTGTATGCTGTGTCCACTCGTGTGTTAATGCGTGTTTGCGTGTTTCCAATTGGGCTGTGGAAATAAAGCTCCCAAACAGTTTTCAAAGGTGGTTTTACTACCTACCAGCAGTGTGTGCAAATTCCAGCTGTTACTATTCTTGATGATATTTGCTGTTGTCAGCCTTTTAAGTTTTAGCTGGAATGGATATAGCATGGTATCTCATTGTGGTTTGAATTTACATTTCTTTTATGACTGAGGATGATGCGAATTTTTTGATGTGCTTATGGGCTATACATACCTCTTCTGTGAAGTGTGTTTAAATCTTTTACTCTCAAAATTGGGTGGTTTGTCTCATTACTGAGGTGTACAAGTTCTTTTAATATTTTAGATAGAACTGATTTGTTAGATACAAATTATATTTTCTCTCCCATTCTGTGGCTTGCCTTTTTATTTCCTTGATCAGTCATGATGCCATCAATATCATTGTTACCAATTATTTAACCAAGAAAAGAAAGAAAATGTGAGTGGATGATGAAATCATAGCAGAATATAAATTTGTACATTCACTTTTGGAAAGGCCACCTGATCTGGGGATTAGACGGTGGGAGTAAAGACTTAATGAAATAAGGCGTGTCCTGCTAATCACATCAGTAAATGTATCACTAAGTAAATCTCTTTTACTGTTGCCAGGTAATAGACTTATCTGTCTTTCCTTACCAGTCCTCAAAAGCTGTCTTCCAAACCAACGTCTTTGTTCTTGTCCCTGTCCTTTGCTTAGTCTTATCCTGTTTTAAAAACAACACAGTGTTGCACATTGAACCTTTCAATTAAAAATAGCATAGTGACCTGATTTCCATTGTAGTACTAGTTAAAGTGGTTTTAGAAGCCTAAGACTTTTAGTCTAGCCCAGGGGTTGACAAACTACAGCCCTATGGCAAAGTCCAGCTTGATGCTTGATTTTGTGAATAAAATATATAAAATAAATATGCATTTATGTTATGTGTTTGCTGTGGCTGCTTTCATACTGCAATGGCAGACTTCAGTTGTTCCAACAGATACCATCTGGCCCACAAGCCTAAGATATTTATCTGGTCTTTTACGGAAACTTTCCTGACTTCTCGTCCAGGTAGAAGCAAGTCCATTAACCTACAAGCAGCAATAAATGAGTCATTTCTGTCTGCATGAAAACTCAGTTTCCTCAGAGACTCATAGTCACTACTCATTATAATAAGGGGATGCTATCCAAGAAATTGGAACTAATCTTAAAGGCCCTTTCTCAAGAGTATAATAATGTATTAATCCTTACCACCATCAGAAATGAGCATTTTTTGTAGAGTACTTAAGTTAGTAGATAGATATATGTGGGCCTTTAACAGCCTTCTGAAAAGACACTTTGTATATAAAGTTGCCTCCCTTGTATATTTCTCTTTGCTCTGCCGGCCCCCTCTGCCCTGAGAGTGATACTGGAAAAGTGAAGTCAGTTAAGACGTGTCAGGATTAGGTCTTGAGGACACAGATTGACCAGGATGATTTTCAAAACAGAAAATCATCCAGGAAATTGAAGAGGCCTCCTGTGTTGTCGGTACTGGGATGATTAGAACAACCCTGCAGACGATTTGTCTTTCTAGTACCTGTCTCCTTCCAAGATGCACAGGTAAAATCAGAGTGGCATCACAAGCCAAGCTGTTGGGTTTCTTAGGTGAGCACCAGCCTTACAAGTCTATGCATCTAACTTTGTGTTTCTTGTTGAGGATTTTAATTGATAGGACAAGTTAGAGAATCCTGTTCATTTCTTACATCTTTTATCAGTTTTTTGCCAGTGATTATTTAAATTGTCTGCTGCACCATTTGTGCCTTCAGGCACATGCTTCGAATGTCCATGTTTCTTAAATCAGTGTCCAGTTTTACTTGTCTTCCTGTTGATCATCGTTGATAAATTGGCCTGTGGTAGAAATTCTACCTCAAGAAAATGGTTTTGTGTAATTAAATTAAATTTGTATTTTTTAAATTTAATTTTTATAGAAATTAGTAGTTACTGAATTCAAGACTGAGAAATACTAGATACTATATTTTTTTCTTTATTTTTGGAGATGCTGTGTCATAGCCAATATCACTATTAAGTTTGAAATTCCACCCTCCGTATTGTTTATTTTTTCAGAAATAGATTTTTCTCTTTAAAATTGTGATAGAGCCATTCTATTAAATATGGTTATGATCTGGGAGTAAAATTATGATGAGATGACTTAGTTTATAATCATAACTCGTGTGAAGAGGACATACTGCATTGATGTTCTACTTTCTTCCCAATTCCTGATCGTTAGAAATAATTAAATTGAAGTACTTTTTTCAATACAGAATAATGTTAAGGTAGGGTTATTAGTAAGGGCGTGTTTTACTTTGGATCCAAAGGTTAATAACTGTGATCATGGTTTTAATCTTGAACAGGATTTATAGGGTTTGGCAGAAGTAATGCCTGCTTGAGTGTGGTTGGTAGGGTAATAATTTATAGTTTTAATTTGAACATTTCACCTAAAATGTCATGTGGTATGCTTGGGTATGATATTGTTATGTTACAGAATTACATGCTTGTGATTTTGTAATAAAAGGTTTTGTAATAAAAAGGGGTGTTATTTGTTCCCAACACTGTACATAAAATTGTTACACATGCTAAGAGGATTTGGACAAATTTAAGATATTCTTCATCTTTATAAACCAAAGAAATATCTACTTATTTCAGTTGTGGATATTTTTGAAGATACCTTTAAATTATCATATTAATACATGAAAATGTTACCAAGTTTTTCACTGAAGCCTTAAGCTACATATTTTTTAGTGTAATTTTTTTTCTCTGAGGAACTTACCTCTGAATAAAACCTGTCACTTCTGAAGTGCTGTCAGTTGCCAAGCCCAAGGACATAAGGGGCCATCGAATCTGTCCTTTCGATGGAGCAAGTTGGGGAATCCACCGTGAAGCCTTACTAGGATGTTAGTTTCTTCTGACGTGTGCTGTATATATTTTTAGGAACCTGAACATTTTCTTAAAGTTAGTAGGTAGGCAAAAGCTTCTTAGGAAAAAATAAAAAGTAGTGTTGAAGTCTGCACATTTGTCAAAATTATAGCTGCTCTTTTCTTAGAGCAGTTAAGTTTTATTCTAAGATTTATTACTTGTTATTGGTTTGTGTAAAAGCATTCAGAGTTGTAGATTTATGTAGTAATAAAACTGCTCAATTTTTCAGCTTGCTTTCTATCTAAAAAGCTTTTGGGGAACGTGCGTTATTTTTATGTTTGTATTTATTTAAAATGCAATTATTTTCGTTAAAGGTTTCATATTAGACATCTGTACACAAAAGACATAGTTGTATAGTGACAATATTCTTTTACTTTTCCATTGGAAAATTACAAAGAGTTATACCTAGTTGATTTCAGTTGCATATAAATATTCAGTATCCTAAGGATGTGAATGCTTAAATACTCAGAATATACTTTAATAATTTAACTGCTGTTGAATACAGAATGAACTTATTTCTAAAGTACACACAAATTATGTGATATAGACATATTTATGCATCCATTATTTGAATTTCATACATAGTCACCAAGCCCTCCAGCTCTTTGTTACTATGTGATTTAGCTATTAACACGGGTTTATAATTCTTCTGTGTTTATGCAATCTGTGATTTTGATAAAGTTTTTTTCTATTAATGTAAGTTAATTATAGAGCATAGCCAATTTTTGATTATCCAATATGACTGAGGAAAGAGCAGAGCATAAAAAATTTCAGTTTAAAAATAATTTTTAAATCTTAGTCAAGCCAGTATTTTTTATTTTTTCCTTCACTAACAATTTCTGCAGCCTGCCCTACCACTTCAAAAAATTGTCTGTAATACATGTGAGAACTAGCCAAATTGACAACTTGTATCATTTAATTTTAGTTTATTAATCTGGTTTCTGTTAGTGGTACTAAGAGTTAATGATTCATAACTGACAGCAGTTTCAGATAAACCACATGCTGAATAATCCTCCCATGAAAAAGACAGCAAAGGAACTGAGCCTTTCCCAGAATGCCTTTTTTCTTATTTATTGCAAGAGTATATTATTCTGACAAAAAGATTGCTACTACAAAAAAACACCATAATAAAGTAAGATATTTGCATATTCTGTCTGATCCATAGCAAATGCTCAAATAATCCTATCAAAGTACTGTTTTTCGGATTCTAGTCCTTTTAAATAATGAAGTAATTGTTGGAGTTGCTCTGCACATCTTTATTAGTACGAAACCTTTTATTGTCATTTTTCAACGTTTTCACTTAAATAAAAATCCTTATGCTGTTTTCATTGTAGTCACCAGAGGGAAATCTCTTAGCCCTACCATGAAGGTGAAATTACCCTTTCAGATTCTTCATATTCATAACCTCAGTAATTCCAGCTAGTAAAACACAAACATCATAAATGCTCAAAAAGCAGCCTAAACTAGACCCACTTGGTTTTAGAGATAGGTACCTTTTCTCATTGCCTTTACTGGAAATTTACATTAATTTACTTAGGCTCCCTAACTCACAATTCATATGTCTGCCATAGATTGTCAGAGGAGGGAATGAATTTCCGACAGTGTCCAGAGCTTTTAAATTCCACTATCAGAAATAAGTTATCTTATAGAGATCATTTTAAGAGAGTGTTTTTTAACCAATATTTCTTTGCAGCCAACATAATTACTAAACTTTTTATCAGTTTGGTAGTGCTACTTGGCTACAGCAAATGATGGTCCTAAATTTTTTCAAGTTCTTGTGTAATCATACGATTAGTAACGTTTCTTAGATACTGTAGTTTAGTTACCAACATTATTATACTTTATATCCGTTTTTACAGTCTTCATTTTTTTCTAAAAACAAAACTCTGAAGGTAATCACACAAATTGTCTGCAGTTTGAGCTGTCTTAAAATTTAAGCAGCTTTCCAAAAGGCCACTCACCACATGCAAATAGCGGTCAGGTGACTTGTAAAGAACATTAAAGTTATTTATATGATTATTTGAGAATGTGCTGGGAGGAAAAGAAGAGACCAGTATTGCAAAGCTGACTTCAGTCCTTCACTTTTAATACTTGATTATATATGTTGATATTTTGTCCTGCTGTTCAACATTCCTTTTCAGTTCACATGCTGAATTATGTACCAGTCATTTCTTTTAAAATATGTTGGAAAAAGGAGGTTATAGTACATTTTCTTAAATTGTAACAAGTTTAAAATTTACGAGGGGGGGCCCAAATAAACCTGGAATTTACTTATAAAATATTGTGTATTCTTAGACATTTAAACTTCAGTCACCTTCAAAGTACTCTCCATCTGATGCAATACACCTATGGAGACTTTTTTTCCACTGCTCAAAAGTTTTTGGAATTGTCAATTTTGTTGCTTTTTTGTGCTTCTGCCATTTTTTGTTTCATCTCTTCCACATCAACAAAACTTTCCCTCTGAGGACTTTTTCTCATCCTGGGAAACAAAAAAAAGTCACTTGGGATAAATAGGGACCATGAGGCACGGGGGTCATGCCGTTTTTGGTCAAAAACTGCTGAACACTCAGTGCATCGTGGGCAGGTGCGCCTGTAAATCACCCATTGTGAAATGGACAAGTGCATTGAAAGAGTCTTCAAAAAATTCACTGAAGTAGAACACAGCCTCTCACAACAATGCCAGCTGGTATACTGATGCAGATGGGTTCCTAAAACACTCACGTACCAGGGGAAACCTGTATGTACTACAAGGGGCCTGCCTTCCAGATAATTTCAGGTTTTTTTGGGTCTCCTCTCATAGAAATTTTTCTTGAAGGAAAAATTCTGAGTATTCTAATGACTTTTTTAAAAAATAATTTATTTACTAGGTAAGTTCTCTTCTACGCTTTATGAGACTGGTGGTTGTGATATGTCACTTGTGAATTTTGAACCAGCAGCAAGAAGAGCATCCAATATCTGGTATGTGCGAAATTATTTTAGGAGAGTGTGTGTACGTGCATATATATGCTGTGTGTAAAGTTTGTAAGCCTTTATACGTAAATGTTGTTTTGAAAATTTTTTTTAAAATTTATTTATTTATTTTAGAGAGAGGGGAAAGGAGAGAGAAAGAGAGGGAAAGAAACATTAATGTGTGGTTGCCTCTCGCACACCCCCCAGCTGGGGATCTCGCCCACAACGTCAGGCATGTGCCCTGACTGGGAATGGAACCAGCAGCCCCTTGGTTTGCAGACTGGCATTCAATCCACTGAACCACACCAGCCAGGGCTGAAAATATTTTTTATATTGGCTTAAATAATTTGTCACAGTGCATTTACCTCTAAAGAGGTAAAGTAGAATGTTGCTATGGAAAAAAGGAAAGCATTCTCAAAACAAAAGCTACTCTGTGTTTTTAAAAATTAAGTAAAAATTTCCTGCTGATCTTATAGTGGGACATTGGTTTGCAGTTGCAAAGTTAACTATGTATTTTATGACAAATATGTGATATAAAAAAAGCTTTTAGAAAAATATTTACACAACTAAGTTCATAACCATCCGTTCTCTTTTCTTGTTTGTACTGTAAATCTTATTTCCTTATAAGGGTTTGGTTAAGTATCTTAAATGATGAGCTTTTCGTTTCATTTTAAAATTTGTTTATCCCCTATAAAAAGAAGGAGTTCTTAAATTATGGGTCATGTTCCATTTAGTTTCTTTTTTCACCTATATAAGATAACAGGGAAATTAGAAAAGCAAGTAAGAAATTAGAAATCTTTCATATGACATAATTAGTTTAGAATGTGTTAAATTTTTTTAAATAATATTTTAATCTTACTATTCATCAGTGCAAGTTGCTGCTTTGAAATTCATTATTGATTAATTAGCTCACTGTTTTCACTAGGGTCATTTAATTCTTAGTTTAGGATTTCCATTTAATAATGGACGTACCTATTTAAATGTTACACATTTGTGAACAATTCACTTAGATTTTTTTAAGTTTTGAGGTATTATTTAAAGCAATAGGATGTTGTAGTCCATAAATGAAAAGTCACTTACCTGCTGAAAAGCTAGAACATTTAGAAAACTATACCTTAAGCTCTTTTAGTCCAGTTTCAGAATTTGTGTCAAAAATGGTTAAATTGTCATATTACTTATTTTTTAACAGTAGAAACAATAGGAGATAGAGCAGTGAAAACAACTTTGCTTAATTTAATTTAAGACAAAAACAATTGCTTACACCATGGTGGTAAGGTCTCAGGTTTAGAAATCTAAACTTGAACTGAACTGTGGAAACTGAACTGTCGTGTTCTAAGCTATTACAGCTAAATTTATTGTGGTTCCAGACAATGTGCTCATTGCTTTCTTAAACTTTTTTCATGAGAACCTTGCGATAAAGGTGCTAATATCCTATGTCACTGATAGGAAAACTGAAGTATAAAGAGGTTGATAACGTGTCCAGGATCTCACCGACTTGACGAAGAGATTCGAATGTGGAGACTCTGACCCACAGGCTGTGTTTCTAATCACAACTCTAGGAAAATGCTGTTTTGCATTTTGAAGTTGACATAGAAAAGTGAAGGCACTGTAAAGATCATCCAGTTGTTAAAGGATTTATTGGTTTCTCCTACCTGGCAAGCTGTTTATTCCATTAAGTCTTTTCTATTTTATTTTAGTGACACGGATTCTCATGTATCCAGTTCTACCTCAGTTCGATTTTATCCACATGATGTGGTAGGTTTTCCTGTATTTTTATAAAACGATGTATTTTCAGATTAAGTTGCTACACAAATCAGAAAAGTATGAATTATGGTGAAAAATATGCAAAAATACTTTTGCTATCCCGTAGTAGATCTCTTCTTAGTAGACCTTTGTTAAACATGGAATACCATAAAGCTTCATTAGCTACATTCGAGGGTATGGAAAGGTTCCTTTACTCACCAATGTCATAATCTGGTTGTGCTGTTTTTAATTGTTTCGTTTTAAAACTTTTCTTTGACTGTTATGACTTTGGTGCAGTTACTTACTGGTTAACTATTAGTTATTTATATACCAGTGTATATGTTTTGGAAGCCTAGTGATGATGCGCTGTATAAAAAATATGCCACATAAAATATAGTGGGGATATTTTAAAAAGATAACCCTGCTTTTGCCATCAGGATGTATATGTTGAAGGTGGAAAAGACAAAATGGAGGAAACCCTTATAAGTAACACATAAGAGATGTAGGTAAATAAATACAGTGCCAAAGGGGTTAATTATTAGCAGCTTCCTGAAGACGAAGAGTGAGGAACAGGGTTTTAAGACCATGGATGAAGGTTGGCCATAGAGCAAAGGTTTTTAACCAGTGGGCATTCGGCAAAGTCTGGAAACAGTTTTGCTTGTCACAGCAGGGGGAATTTTACTGGTAGCTAGTAGAGGCCAGGGAGGCTGTTAAACATCTTACAGTGGAGAGCACAACCCCCACAACATAGATTGTCTGGCTGACAATTCCTGTAGTGTCAAGGTTGAGAAACCCTGGCACAGAGCATACGAAAAGTGTTTGGAGAAGTCTTTGTGAATGCTTATGGATAGTGGCTGTGTTATATATAGAAAGCACATTTTTTTGACTATCCTCAATATGTGTTTGAAAAATGAAAACTGTCCTTTTTTGCTGTGGTGAATTCTTAGAGGATCCATAGGGAAGCAAAATATGGGAAAATGGTTATGGTTTTCTGATGTTAAATGTATGAGAGCCTTGAGTTAGCTAACTGCTGGCTAGTGCCCTGCTAGAATCAGTAAACTTTTGATCCTTTCAGAAGAAGGGGAAACTTGTGAGCTGGTGAATGGATGAGTTACATACAGCTAAAAGAAATGTAGCGTGGTAATTTCCTGTAAAACCTCTGATGAGCAGATGAGCAGCAATGCCAAAACAAAAAAGGGGGGGTGCGTGGGGTATAGGAGGGGTTTGCAAACAGTAATGACAGTGGTAAGAGACTGGTAGGTGAGAGCTGAAGGCATTGAATCCAATGCAGAGGAGTTCAGATTTAACATGGTAATGAGGTTCATAGCTTAGTAAGAAAAGACCATAGATGTGACAGGCAGTAGGGAAGCCATTAATGATTCACTGTAAGTGATTGTAATTGATTTACTAGTTAAGCAGTCATAAAATGGTAAGATTTCAAACACTTTACTAATAAAACCTTTCCAAAAAGACCTGTTGATTAATCTGTTTTATTTTAGTTCAGTTCCTGATGTCACCTGGTGTAGGTTCTAATGCTATAAAATATCCATGAGGAGTGGACTGGTATAAAGTTAAGGGGGCTGAAATAATCTGTAAGCTAATCGAGTAGCTCTTGAATTGTGACGTGATTAAAGATATTTTACGCCTTTCAACACTGACTTTCTTTTAGCTCTCTCTCCCACAGATTCGGTTAAATAGACTATTGACCATCGATACAGATTTGTTGGAGCAACAGGACATTGATCTAAGCCCAGACCTGGCAGCTACTTACGGCCCAACAGAAGAGGCTGCCCAAAAGGTTAAACACTACTATCGTTTCTGGATCCTGCCCCAGCTGTGGATTGGCATCAACTTTGACAGACTCACACTTTTGGCCCTGTTTGATAGGTAAAAATATAGTGTGATATTAAAGATGTGTGCAGATTTTATTTTTGATTTGAAATGTCCCTTATAACTAATTAATGTTTGTACTTGCTTTACCATGTTGGAAAATGTTTTCTATCTTGGTCCTTTTGAGATAAAATCTATGTTAATAGGGTTCTCAAACGTTGACTCTCTTGAATTCATTGAAAGCCTTTTTTGTGGCATTTTTAATGGGTGTTCACAAAAAAATTCTTTTTATCCTCAATAAGAATCATGCAACTGTACTTAAAACTCAGAGAAAATGATGTGTTAATGATTATCAGATTATAGGTAACATGACCCCAAATATAAAAGATATAATGGGAAACTTCTATTTTCATATTTCTCACCACTAATCTTAATAATAAGCAATATTAGCCCATTATAAACTTGGTGACCAAATGCTGCTTCTAGTCAACATGGTAATAAGGACTGGCCTCATCCTCCTACCTGAGACAATGAAAACCTGACACAATGTACAAAACAATGGTTTTCAAGACGTTGGAAACAGGCAACAAAGCGTAGTGATCCCTGACAGACGAGCCGTGTGAGAGCCGTGCAGTTGCCCCAGCTTGCTGCCTTGAGAGATTCCCCAGGCTGGACCAGGGTGGAGGTACCAAAGTAGAGCCTAGCAGACTTCCTGTGTTGGAGATGGAGCTAAGAGCCCGTAGGACAGATACCAGAGGAAAGATTACTGCTCAGAGAGAGGATCTCAGGTCTGCAGTGGGTCTCCTCGACTGTGCAGCAGAGTGTTGATGAGTGACATATGTGAGGAGACGACCTGAGGCCAGGGAAGGAGCCGTGTGGCAGTAATAGAGGAGCAGGGCCGAGCACTCACACAGGGCCAGGAAGAGCACCTGTGCCCCCAGCCAGGTGGAAGAAGCCCATCATTCATATTTTGTGGTGCACTGTGTAGCACACTCAGGAAAGGCTTGCCTTTGAAGTGGGGAATACTTAGTTCTGGCACGGACACTGCTCCGCACCCACCTAGGAAGTCATAAAGTAAAACCTGAAAGGATCAAACTATTTCCAAGTAGCATAGCAAAGCTTGAGAAGATTTGTACGCAGCCAGAGAGTCTCATGCCCAGTAAGTTAAGATTCGCTCTGTCTGGCAGCTGGAGATCACCAGCCGTGCCACGAAGGGGTGAGACGTGGTATGTGAGGGGAGCAGCAAGTCAGTGGAAACCGTCCTGTAACTGCCACAGCATTAGAATTAGCAGTGAAGACATTAAAACTGTTCTGACTGTACTTCACAGTGTTTGAAAAGTTGAGTAGAAACCCAAACCAAACTTACAGAGATGAAAACCCAGGTGTCTGAGATGGAAAGCACAATGGATGCCGAAACTATTGGGTTTCCACATCCAGAAGAACTTGTATCCTTACCTTGCATCGTGTTACAGGAGTTAATTCAAAATGGATCATAGGCCTAAATAGAAAATCTAAAACAATAAAGTTTCTGAAAAAAATACGTAGGAGAACATAGTTGTGGCACTGAGTTAGGCAAAATTCCTTAGATGTAACACCAAAAGTGAGATTAGTGAAAGAACAAATTGATAAATTGGATTTATCAAAATTAAAAACTGAAGAAAACCTAAAGAGAGCTCAAGTTCGTGTCTGGCAGTATAGACAGTATGCAGCGTGGCAGGATTGACAAGGAACGTTGGCTTTGGCAAACCTGGAATTCTGCAGCTGCCATAGAAGATCCATGAACATAACAGCGTTTATTGTTTGGAAAATACTCCAGCATTTGTTTAACCTGGTGGAGCTAACAAATGCAGTGGTACAGAGATGTTTGTGAATTCTGGTTTTAAGTCAGTTGATGACTATAGATATGGCATTGATAACAAATTAATAAAAACATTTTTATGATTATAAGAGTAATTCTTTACTCATTATAGAAAAAGATTTGAAGACAGAAAGAGATCATCCATAATCTTTCCACTCAGAGAGAGCTGTTATTAGTAGTATCATTTTGATATATTGCCTTTTTTAACCCATACCTGTGTGTTTTTAAACAACAGGACTTACATCCTCCTATACACAGGTTTTGTGTCCTGCTTCTTTGTATAGCAGATGGGGTGGGCATGTTCTCATGCCAGTGTCTGTTCTTTAAAAATAAGACTTTTAGTAAGTATTTAACATTTTGTGAATAAAGTTTCCCTAAGAGTAATGAGACCAGCTCTTACTTGCTGGTGTGACATAAAAATCATCTTCATCACTCTGTATAATATCGTGGGCATCATGCTGATTCTTATGCAGATACGGTATCGGTGGTCTTCATCACAGCCTTCATTCTCAGCACAACTAAGAGCCTGTGTTTATGTTAATTGTAGTAAGCTCCTTTTCAGGTTATTTCAGAGGATTTAGAGATGGGAAAAGTGAAACCACTAGGTATCAAAATTGGGCTACAAACTTTATCATATAAAAATAACTTTAATTTTCTAGAAACTAGTTTTGGGATTTTTTTTTAAACTTGTTTCATTATATAGCTCCTTAATTTGCCATCCAAGCTGGTTAATTATTTTGCAACAAATCTGACAGATAGAAAAAGATGTTAAGAGTAAAGTTTTTAAAATAGAAATTAAAACTATTTTATGTATTAAAATGAAAACTTCATAATCTACTATAGTATGCATTATTTATTTTAATTTTCCACACAAACTAGTTTCTTTTTCAGTGTCACCCAAAATCTTATTCAAACCTACTACCAGAAAAAAAATCTCAACAAGCATAATATGAACTTCATATCGGTGCCTTCCCTTATTTCACTCTGGTGAATTTCTCACATTAATGATGTACTTACTCATAAATTTTCATGTCTACAGAAACCGTGAGATCCTGGAAAATGTGTTAGCTGTCATCCTGGCTATTCTAGTGGCATTTTTGGGATCTGTTCTTCTCATACAAGGCTTCTTCAGAGACATCTGGGTCTTCCAGTTCTGCCTGGTGATAGCCAGCTGTCAGTACTCACTGCTTAAGGTACCAGCATCTCTCTTCTTACAGGCTGAGGAATGATATTGGTGTTAGAAGGCAGAAGGTTTCATGTCATTCACTGAATTATAGAAGGATATTTTTTAAATTATTCTCATTGGATATTTAATCAAAAGGGACATATCAACTTTAAAAAATACAGTGATATAAATGAAGCTTCCTTAAAACTGTTTTTGGTATTAAAAGAAAATATTTGGGGAGTTCCGGCCAAGATGGAGGTGTAGGTAGAAATGCTTTGCTTCCTCACACAACCAAAAGAAGGGTAACAACCAATTTAAAAACAATAAACAACCATTCTGAAATGAAATCCTTCTTCATCCGAGGAGGTCACTGGCAGCAGAGCTGCCAAAAAGTCAAACTGCATGGAACTCCGGCAACCAAGGAGTTAAAGAAACATTCACCCAGACCGGTAGGAGGGGTGGAGATGGACAGAGAGGACCTGCAGCAAGGTCCACGTGGGCGAGGAGAGGCTGGCTGTGACCAGGAAACTAAAGACTCAACACCTGTAGCTGTAAAACACTCGGGGGGGGGGGGTTTGTGAAGGTGGAAGTAACTCCAAGTCTCACAGGGACAGTTCATTGGAAAGTGAGGCTAGAGCTGAGCGAGTGGCATCGTCCCCTCTCTGACCCCTCTCTCACAGACAGTGCCACAACGCAGCAAAGAGGGTTGCCCCGCCCTGGTGAATACCCCCCTTACAACATAGGTGCGCCATGACAAAGAAATATGGTCCAAATGAAAGAACAGATCAAAACTTCAGAAAAAGAGCTAAGTGGTGAGGAGGCAGACAACCTATCTGATGGAGAGTTCAAAACCCTGGTAATCAGGATGCTCACATAATTTATTGAGTTCGGTCACAAATGAAGAAAGAGATGAAGGATACCCAAAGTGAAATAAAGCAAAATATACAGGAAACAAACAGTGAAGGGAAGGAAAGTAGGACTTAAATCAATGATTTGGAATAAAAGGAAGAAATAAACATCCAACTGGAACAGATTGAAGAAACAAGAATTAAAAAAAGTGAGAGGCTGAGGAACCTCTGGGACAACTTTAAATGTTCCAGCGTCCAAATCATAGGGGTACCAGAAGGAAAAGAGGAAGAGCAGGAAATTAAAAATTTACTTGGACAAATAATAAAGGAAAACTTCCCCAATCTGGCAAAGGAAATAGACGTTCTGGAAATCTAGGAAGCCCAGAGTCCCAAAGAAAATGGACCCAAGAAGGAACACACCAAGGCACATCATAATTAAATTACCCAAGATTAAAGATAAGGAGAGAATCTTAAAAGCAGCAAGAGAAAAGGAGAGAGTTATCTACGAAGCAGTTCCCATAAGACTCTCAGCTGATTTCTCAAAAGAAATTTTACAGGCAAAGAAGGGGCTGGAAAGAAATATTTGAAGTCATGAAAGGCAAGGACCTACATCCCAAATTGCTCTATCCAGCAAAGCTTTCATTTAGAATGGAAGGGCAGATGAAGTGCTTCCCAGATTAAGGTCAAGTCAAAGAAGTTCATCATTATCAAGCCCTTACTACATGAAATGTTAAAGGGGCTTATCTAAGAAAAAGAAGAAGATCAAAACTATGAACAATAAAATGATGATAAACTTACAACTATCAACAACTGAACCTAAAAAACTAAATCTAAGCAAACAACTAGAACAGGAACAGAATCAGAAATGATCACATGGGCGGCTATCAGTGGGGAGGGAATGTGGGGAATGTGGGAGGAAAAGGTACAGGGAATAAGAAGCATAAGTGGTAGGCACAAAATAGACGGGGAGGTTAAGAATCGTGTAGGAGATGGAGAAGCCAAAGTGCTTACATGTCCAATCCATGGACGTGAACTAAGAGCTGAGGTAAATGCAGGAGGGTTGGGGGTGCAGGGCAGAGGGGGGAACAAAGGCGAGACAAAAATTGGGACAACTATAATAGCATAATCAATAAAATGTACTTAAAAAATAAAAATAAATTTGAATGAAAAAGTTTAAAGAAAGAATATTTGGGTATTACAAATAAGAATTTGCGTTTTTGAAATTTCTTTAAATTTATCAACATTAACTCTCCTACTTCTATATTTTAAGTCTTTTTCTGTAGGTGAAATTTATTAAAACCCACCATAGATAGATACAGTAATGTCAGAACTAGTATATATGTTCCTTTGGGACGTTGAAAACAGAAGATTGATGCCTTATAGCTATTGTTTTCATCTTGGCTCTAAAATACCAAAATTTATCAATTTTAAGCTTCCTAAAAATGAGAGAATCAGATAACAAATTTTTCTCCTTCTGTGCAAGATCTGTGGACTGTCATCATGGACCTTTCCTTCCTTTCTTAATCAGTAAATCCTCTTGCTGGTATTGTTCATTTGCCTGATACTCGCTATCATGAAGAACAGTCTCCCATCCTGAAAACTGTTGGATTCATTGTGTTTGTACCATCAGCTGGCCAGGTGTCTGTAGCGAGGCGTCTGGAATAAGCCTGCTGTGTCAGTGCTTCATTTCTTCAGGACCCATCCATGCTTTTCCCTCATTGCAGCACTGAATGTCTTTGTGGTTGCTAGTAATCTCCAATTGCCAAATCTGTGTCCTTTTCTGAGGCTTCACTGTCTGTGAGTGTTCACCTAACCCCTGCGAACACTCTTCTCTTTTTTATATCCTCTTCATTGTTGTCTGTGACTTCATACTGCCATAAAAATTATCTTGCTTTTCAGATAACTTTATTTTCCTTTGTTGATGCCTTTTTGTTCTTCTGACCACTTGTTAATTTATGAGAATTCTCAAGGGTTTTATTTGGCCCTCTTCTCAATTTGCAATTCCTCGCCAGTGAAGTCATCATGTTTTATTACTTTATTTGTTATGCCATAAATGAATTAGGTCCAGATTTATATCTCAAAGTCTTCGCCTTTTTCTCACAAGCTTTAGCCCTATATATCTAACAGACACATTTTAAAAAATTAGCATATCGTCATCTTCTGATAAATATTTTCCTTTCTCTGTTGCTTTGCTTTTGACAGTAATACGCTGTTCAAAATCTTAGCACCTCTACTCCTTCCAGGTTTCTTTGATTAAGTGTGGTGATCCTTAGTTAAAATTTCTGGCCTTTGTTCTTGCTTTCCATTTCAACCACCTTAATTCGTTCCTTTATTGCCTTAAACCAGTTAAATTCATTCCTTGGTTCCATTCTTCCCTGTCCGATTAATTTTGTGTACTGCTTTTAGGTTATCGTGGTTAGATATGGAAAAGGGAAAATATGACTGAGATTTTTGAAACTAGTTAACTAGGAGAATGGTGATATCATAAACAGGAATAAGAAAGGCCTGAATAAATAGATGTGGAGTTGAAAGAATTCAAAGATTACCGTGTCTCCTCTCCAGCCTAGGGGCACGTGCCAAACTTAGTAAGCGTGGCCCAATCTAGAATTGCAGGACGATGATAGACTGTCCTGGAGAAGTTGTGGGGTATGCTTTTGGGGGTGAACTGGGACTTGGGAGAACAAGTCATGATTTGGGAAGTAACACTTTTTGAACATTTTTGTGGAAAGTTGATAAAGTCTCTTACAAAGACGTAGCCTAACTTATTTGATGATTTCGATGTGAAAATGCAGGTAATATATTTGATGTAAATAACATTGAACTGCATCGTAAACTAGAAATCTGTGGGCAGAACTAGAATTCTTCTGATAAGCTAACCCGTATTCTGTGCGTCTCTTGAGTGGAGTGGTGCTGCGTCAGGGCGTTCTGCCTGAACGGTGTGATTGGCCACTGTGCCTGCCGCACGTCCGAAACTGCTTAGCTCTACCGAACGCCATTGTAATTGAAAAATAAGGTTGAAAGGAAAGAAGGCATTCTGCCTTAGCATACTTACTCATAGTAATGAGCCAGGCATTAAGATGAATCTTTCTACCATTTGCCATTTCCAAAATGTTAAGCTAGATGCAAATGATTAATTAACCACAATAAGTAAGAGTCAGGAAAGATTTGAGATGTTTTTTAATGCCCCAGTGACACCACTCTCTGGAGATGATATTTTGTCTTTCGCTGATTTTTCAGTAGAATTGATGTAAGTCATTTCTTAGCTGTGGAATATTTACTTGAAATTATTTCAGGCATTTGAAAGTTGCTTGTAAAATTACCAGGACTTCAGCAGTGTAATCTCTCTTTCTGTTTTATTTCTAGAGTGTTCAGCCAGATTCTTCTTCCCCCAGACACGTAAGTCACCCTAATACTCTTCAACATCCATCAAAGACTGTTCAGGTCCTCTGTCAGATTGAGTTAGGATTTATGTTACTATGTTCTCATCTGCGTTTTGACACACTCCTAGAAATACAGGTGATTTATTAACATTGAAATAAAATGGCAGTGTAATTGTGGGCTCTAAACCTTGGTTGGAAATGAGCATAATTCATTTCTGACAGCCGGTTTCAGGTGGAGGTCTTTGGTTAGATAGACATGCTTCATATAAACTCACGGTTATTTGATGACTTTCATTAAATACATTTTGAACAATCAATCATGAGTAAGTTTTGAAAAATAAAATGTTGAAGTAGGGGAAACTTTACATTATTTCACTCAAGTAATCATTCGGAGCCAGAATAAAGAAGTATTAAATTGATTTGATGTTTAGACCTGTGGACACTGAGAAGATTAAAAATCTTGTTACTCACTTTGGGACTTTAGACAGAAGTATTAGCTGCCAACACTATTTATTGTAAAGCATGATTCGGTTTTAGACCTCACCCTAGGATATTTACTTAATAGAAAGACCAAAGGGCATTCTCTTCAAAGTAGTTCAGAGCGAGACTCCACAAACAGTTTATAGTGATGCCTTCTTTCTAGAATAGAGGGAGTGTTTTCACCCATGCACTGGGACACTTAATGCGAGTAGACGGGCAAAACAGACCAAGGAGGCACGTGGTTTTCTTTCAACTGCTTGTTTATTATTTTGTAAAAATGCTTTTGAAGTATAATGATATGTGGAATTATTGGCTTTAACTTTATTTTGACGTAACTTCAGGCTTAGGGAAAATTTGCAAGAATTGTACGAAGAGTTCCTGATGCCATTCGCCCAGACCCCTGTGTAAACATTTCACCATATTGGCTTGCCCCCTTTCTAGTTCTCTTCTCTCTCTCCCTCTCCCCCCCCACACACGCTTTCTAAACTGTTTGAGAGTGAATTGTGGATACGATGCCCCCGTGCCTCTGAATACCTGTCTGCTTCCTAGCAACAAAGGCATTTATTTACATTAATTCAATATAATTATCAGAATCAGGACATTAACATTGATACAATACTATTTTCTAAGCTACAGTTCTTACTCAGGTGTTTCCTATTTTCTTAATTGGCAGTAAAACATCCCTGATTGTGCATTTGGTCTATTTAGCCTGCTTTAATCTGGAGCAGTTCTGTGGCATTTTTGGTGGGTACTGGCCAGGTGTTTTGTAGACCGTCCTTCAGTTTGAATTTGTCTGTTTCTTCCCGATTGGGTGCAGGCCATGTGTTTTCGGTAGGAACACTACAAGGGTGGTGTGTTCTCAGTGCATCACTTCAGGAAGCACATGATACTGATTTATCATTTTGTTGGTGACATTAACTTTCATTTTTTGGCTAAGGGTAGTGTCTGCAGGATATTTTCTCTCTGCAATATTAACATTTCGGGCTTGATAATCTTTCTTGTAGATTAGGGTGCTGTCCTGTAGGGTATAGGGTATTACAGGGTATTTAGCTTTATCTCTGATCTCTACACACTAGATGTCAGTGCCCTCACCCCAACTGTGACAACCAGCCTGTCTCCAGACCTTGCCAAGTGTCCCCTGGGGGTCGAAATCCCCTCCTACTCTCTTGAGAACCACTGCTCTACTGTGATGTTACTATTTTTCTCTTGTAGTTAAATATCTTGTAGGGAAATACTTGAGATAATATATATGTTCATTTGCCCCTCAGACTTCCACCCACTTGTTTTTAATATTTGTTGATGTTTCTTGCCTGAACCATCATTCGATGGTTGCCAAATAGTGATTTTCTAATTACATCATTCCCTCTACATGTATTTGACTTTTTAGTGTTAGGAATAACGTCTTCTTCTGTCTTTATTTTTTATATTGGTGTAGATTCAGGAGTTTTTGTTTTACCCAGTCAACTATATATGATGTTACTATCATACATGTTTATGCTCAAATTGTTTCTGATTTGGCCATTGGGAGTCCATCAAGCTGCCTTCTGTGTCTTTTTGACATATCCTCATCATTCTTTAAGTACAGCCTTTGGTTTCGGGGTGGGGGAGGCGCGCACCAATGTGTTCCAAGCTCACTGTATACTTTCCCCACCCTGGGGTGAAACCAGCCTTTCTCTATGGAGCCCTGGTTGGTTGGTTGGTTTTTTAGTGAGTCAGGGTATGTGTAAACTAAGATCTGGATAGTAGTAATCTATATTCCTAGAATGCCATTGCTTCTAGGTCTTCTCATTGGACAAAGCCAGGAAATGTATGTATGTATGTATGATGTACAGACACACACGTATCTATAGATCCATGTAAGAATAGCTGTGTGTGTACAGTTGGCCCTCGAACAACACGGTTTTGAGCTGCATCTGTCCACGTATGCACAGAGTTTTTAAAATACTGTAAATGTATTTTTCTTCCTAATGATTTTTTAAAAGATTTTATTTATTTATTTTTAGAGAGGGAAGGGAGGGAGAAAGAGAGAGAGAGAGAAACATCAATGTGCGGTTGCTGGGGGCCGTGGCCTGCACCCCAGGCATGTGCCCTGACTGGGAATCGAACCTGCGATGCTTTGGTTTGCAGCCCGCGCTCAATCCACTGAGCTGTGCCAGCCAGGGCCCCTAATGATTTTCTTAATAACATTTTCTGTTTCTCTAGCTTACTTTATTGTAAGAATACAGTGTATGGTGCGTATAACACACACAATATGTGTCGGTCAGCTATTTCTGTTACTGGTAAGGCTTCCGGTCAACAGTAAGCTATTAGTAGTTAAGTTTTTCAGGAGTCAAAAATTATATGCAGCTTTTTGACTGTGGAGGAAATGTTGGTGCCTCTAACCCTCTTTTGGGGAGTCAGGAGTTATGCAGATTTTTGACGGGCGGGTGGTGTTGGTGGTGGTGGTGGCGGTGGCGGAGATGGGTCAATGCCCCTAACCCTGAATTGTTCAAGGATCGACTTTACACATTCACACATCTATTCTTACTCTATTTGTATATATACAAATAATAATGAGCTCACACTGATACCTCTAACTCAGTCCAGTATCACAGGGTTCATTCAATTCTTCCTCCTTGCCATATTTGTAATTCTCTTTTGTGACAGTCAGAAACCAGGCTTCCATATAGAAACCTTTTGATTCCTTAGAATATAAGCCATCAAAGATCTCAGTAGCTAGTTGCGACTCTTAAAATGAACTTAACTGACTTTTTAAATATCATTTTCAGGGTCATAATCGTATCATTGCCTACAGTAGACCAGTTTATTTCTGTTTATGTTGTGGTCTTATTTGGCTCTTGGATTATGGAAGCAGAAACCTCACCACAGCCAAGTTCAAATTATATGGAGTCACTTTCACTAACCCACTGGTGCTTGTATCAGCCAGAGATTTCGTTATAGGTGAGTCATCTTTAAAGTGTTTTATGTCCTAACATTAATTTATTTGTATATAAATAGTTTACTGATAAATATATGGATATAAATAGTTTTAATAGGCTTACTTTGTTATTTATTGTAAGCCTCACTGTGAGAAACAGAACAATAGGACTATTATGAATGAAGAAAAGCTAATGAACAAATTTGATAATTCTTCTGTTTTTGAAGAGGATGATGAAAGGTTTCCTTTGGATTCTATAGCTCAGGTTTCTGTTACGTAAGAATGGTTAAAACAGGTTTTAAAAGTTTTCGTAGTTGAAAAGATTCTTTAATACCCAAGCAATTACATAGAGAGAAATAATAGATCTTTTAAAAATTGCTTTGTAGTTTGTTAGTTTTTTTTATCATTTTATGATCTTAAATGAACAAAACGATGGTTGAGGCATATACTATTTTTAAATATGCTTTTCTTTCTTTTTATAGTGTTTACACTCTGTTTTCCAATAGTATTTTTCGTTGGTCTCCTGCCTCAGGTGAATACATTTGTCATGTACCTTTGTGAACAATTGGATATTCATATCTTTGGTGGTAATGGTGAGTACTTCCTCATAAAAATTACAGTTGACAGTGTTACTTTTACAAATCATTAAGTAATAAACTGAAATTAAAATTTTAATTTTTAGGTTTAAATTTTTAAATTTTCATTTTAGAATTGAAATTAGAAACATATACTATTAATTGAAGACTGATCAGGAATTAATTTGTAGATGTGAAAAAGCAATCAGGTCTGCTGCTTTAGTGAAAGGTACAGGAATAATGGAGTTGACTCATAGGAAATGATAAGATACTGTTGTCTAAAACTTGAAGTTATGATCAGTTTACATGGAACCTGTGTAGACTTACGGAATATTTATAAAAGGTCATCTATTCCAAATTGAGCTCTGTACACGGCATTATCGTTGGATTTCACATTGGTGTATGCATTTAGTACGCCTGTGTATTTGGTTTTGGTGCTTTCGTGTGCCTTTAAAAGGGGAACACCAAAACCAGAAAGCTTTTAGTAAAAGCATTTTCCTAAATGCGCTTTTTAGAAGTACCTCTGTTTTTAGAGTAGAATGTTGGGTTATGAATTGATATACTTAGAAATTATTCCCCTATTATATGTGTATTTCATTTTCAAAATAAGTAAGACCAGTATTCCACTGGAATGAATAGAGATGGTCTGCATAATTTGAAATTCATTCTATGGGCAACCACCCCGGTTAAAATATACTCTTACTTGGTTTAACCATTTAAAAATTTACTGAAAGATGTATGTACAACTAGAGAAATAATATAAAAGGGAAAGAAATTACTGTAACTTTATCGTCCATTTCTCTCTATACTTCACATTTGCTGTCCTCACTTATCTTCCACATATGTGCATTGAAATGATCTCTGCTTATGTGGCTTAAATTTTAAATAGAAACTATGCCTTTTCTACATTGCTGTATAGGTAGAGCATTTTTGACGTTCTGAAACATTTTCTAAAGGGGTGCGAATTTAAGACTGGGCTGGCTGGTCTTCAGCATAGCTTCATGAGTAGAAGACAGTTTCAGTATCTAGGGACCATTATAGGTGCTGTGTTAACTTAGATACTATGGAGAGGATTTAGTGTAGGTAATGTGTAGCAGTGGGCTTTGTCATGTGATTGACAGACTTGGGCAAGTCTCTTTTTAAAAACAGTCTTGTGTGCTGTTTTTTTAATATCTCCTAAGGAAAAATTTTCCTGTAGATATCTTTTTTGTTAACCATATAGCAACACAGTTAAAGAAAATCTGTAATCCATATTATAAAGATAAAGACTAGCTATTTTAGCCATCCTCTATCCCTTAAAATTAATAATCCCATTGGATCTATTTTGTTGTTGTTGTTGTTAGTAATTAGTCAGATCTGTTCTTTTTTGTGAGAATTAACAAACACAGGGGAATACAGTTTACTTCTGTGGGTAACACAGGTTCTGTTTACATAGACTAGTATCTTTCAGTGCATGCTCAATACATCTCCGGTCCTTTGCTGGCCTTGGCAAGCTTCGTTTCCCCATACTTTCGTAAAGCGTAACATTTTGAAGCATAATAAAGCCATGAGTTTTTCTGCTGTGTGTAAGTGTTCATTATTTCAAAGTGAATATATTTTATCTTGTATCAAAAGTTGTGAATAGTAAGTCTTTGTTATTTCAGAATCCTTTGAAAGCACAGGATAAAGTAACTGAATTTTTAAAAAATCAAATGAAAAGATTTAATTATAGTCATTACACAATTTCAGTGCCCTTTTAAGATACTTTTTCCCCATAGATGTTTACAAAGCGTTATTTTTTCCCTCTCCTGCGTAGCCACGACGAGCCTGCTGGCGGCCCTCTACAGCTTCGTGTGCAGCGTGGTGGCGGTGGCCTTGCTCTATGGGCTGTGTTACGGCGCTTTGAAGGTAGGCAGTAAGTACGTGGTGGCGTGTTTTGTCTTCAAGGCTCTTTTTCTGCATGAAATGTGTTTTCAATTGAGTAATAATGATTTTTTTCTCCTGCCACTTCAGCATGAAGTTCCATGATTTTCATGTGTTGAACATTTTTCTCATTTACTTAGAATTTGCAAGCAATTTCATAGTTAGCCATTATGAAAATAAAATCCTTTTCCATGCAGTTATCAGGTTAATATTAGAAACAGATCATCAAAACCTAGGCTAGTCTGGAATAGAGGTGGGCATGGTATTAACACAAAATTAATTTCAGATTTCTGGTTAAGACTATATGTAACTACTGTTCATATCAAGACTTCGTAAAACTTATGAAAACAAGTTCAAAGATTGCAATTTAAGATACATTCTAGTAAAAATTAATGTGCTGAAATTTAATGGCATTGTTGGTTTAGAAGGATCTGGACGAGCCTTATTAGCTCCACTTTTAAAAGATCATCACCAAATTGTAAATACACACATTTCAAATTTCTCATAAACAACTCTCAATCCCTATTACTAATTTTTCTTTACGATTAGTATAAGACAATTAGAGAATAATAGGATTGAAAGAACGATGAAAAGTGACCCAGATACTTTCAAGAGAAGGTGATGAAGGCTATGAAAACAGAGTCTTATGGGTGTACTGATTATTACCTTAATCGGCCTAAAGGAATTAAAGATAATTTTTAAGGGTGGCTTTTTAATCAAAATTTGAAGGACTGGTGGGAATCAGCTCGTTGACACTCGGGAGGAGGAGTCATGGAGCTGTAAAGAAAGTGTGTGTGTAGGAAGTGGCAAGGCGTTTGGGATTGCTGGAGGTCTGGATGTGCGAGGAAAGCTGGGGTTCGGTCAGTTTGGGAAGGCGAGCCATGGCTGGCTTATGCAGTCCTTTCCACCCTGAACCTGTTGGGGTGGGGATGCAAGACCATCAAAATATGGGATGTATGTCAAGGAAATGAGTGACATTGCATTATGGAAAGATCACTTGGTCCCTAGTGATCTGATGTAAATGTAAGCAGGATCAGAAGCAGGGGACTCTAGTTTTGCAATCTTGAAATTATGAGGGGCTTATTTAAAATTGGATTCAGTGAATTTATTTGGGGACTCTGAATAAAGAGAGAAGAACCCGAATAAGCTCCAAATGACTTTTGGGTGTGGTCTGGACGAGATAATAATACCAATGCACAGAATTGGAAACCTTGGCATTTAGTGAGGAAGGTGGTTGTTTAAAGTTGGGCATGTTTATTTGTTGACATTTAAGGGGTATCCAGAGATACATAGTAGAAAGTTACATGTAGAAAGGTTTGAGGTTTCAAATTAATAGATTTGAAATTCATCAACAAAATTAAATCAAGCGTAAGAAAGAGACTGCTAATGTGGATTGATAAGAGAAAATAGGTGAGGATAGAACCCTGGGAAATGCCAATATTTAAACGTTGGAGGGAACAGAAAGGAGACTTCAAAGGCAATAGACTCTGAAAAAGGTTTTTATTGAACTTACCAGTAAATAGGATACTGGTGACTGTCACAAAAGCAGCAGCTTTGGTGTTTTGGCTGAAGAAGCTAGATTAAATTGCGGTTTGAGTGGATATTAAGGAAATGTATTCTACTCTTTCTGGACTGTAGTTGGAAAACTTATGCACATGCTGGGGGTTGTTTTCTGGTTTTTGATTTTTAAGATCTCAAACTTGATTGCATTTAAAGGGGAAGGGGAACAGTCTAGCAGAGAGGGAGGTATTTGATGGAGCTAAGCCCAAGAAGGAACTGGAAACAATGTGGTCCCGATCCACACTTCTCCCACCTGCACCACCTGTAAAACCTTCTCATAGAAAAGTTTTAGGTCAGTGTTTTGAGTCACATTTTGTTAAGTGAGTCATTTGGAAGTTGCTGTTACAGAAGTGAGCAGTGTGGCTAATTTTTTAATGCCTGGTTTACAAAGGCCTGTTTAATTATGTAGCAGAAGAACAGCAACTGTGAAATTGCCAACTAAGAACAGTGTCTTAAGGTAGGTGGCAGGATAAGTTTCTCTTCTTTCTTAGTAATGGCATTTGCATTAGACTATTTTAGTTTTAGATGTCACCTATTATAACAAATCTGCAGGTTTAGTTATGTATGTGAGCAAAGATTATGTGCAAGGATTTCATTATAGCAGTGTTTATAATAGCAAAAAGTTGGAAATAACTAATATTTGTCATTTGTGAATGGTTAATTTTATATAGCCACACAATGGAATATTATATAGCCACAAAATAAAACAGATTTGTGTGTGTATATGTGTGTGTGTGTGCACACACTAATGTGTAATGATTTCTAAGAGGTACTGTTTGTTTTCAAGCTTTATTGAAGTACAGTTGATAAATACAATTATAAGGTATTTAAAGTGTACAGTATGATAGTTCGACATATGTATACATTGTGGAAGGATCTCCCCCACTGAGTTAACACATCTGTCATCTCGTATATTTACCTTTGTGTGTGTGTGTGTGTGAGAACGTTCAAGTTCTGCTGTCTTAGTACATGTCCGTTATGTAAAACAGTGTTATCGACTATAGGCACCACCTCATGGGTTAGATCCTCAGACCGTACTCATCTTATGACTGAAAGTTTGTATACTTTCACCAGCCTCTCCCTTCTTCCCCTGCCTCCTAGCTCTTGGCAGCCACTTTTCTATTCTCCTTCTATGAGTTCTTTTTTTTTTAAACAATTCCACTTATAAGTGATACCATTCAGTAGTGTTTATCTTTTTCTCTCTGGCTTATTTCACTTAGCATAATGCCCTTCAGTTTCATCCATGTTGTTGAAAATGACAGGGTTTCCTTATTAAGGCTGAATAATATTCCATTATATATACACATATATATATACACACATGATGTTTTATATATATATATAACCACATTATATACACACACACCCCACATTTTTTCTTTTGTCAGATAAGCAGTATGCCAAAAAGGGAAGTTTCCTTTGCGCTTTTTTCTGTTTTAAACCGCACAGTGGCTTGTGTATACGTAGCACAATGATGGACGAGCACACAGGACGTTCATGACAGTATTAACTCGGGCAGTTAAAGTCACCGGGTGACACGATTGCATGCCATTAGGAGCGATTTAATTTCTCTTCTGATCTACTCACTAATGTAGACTTTTACATCTATTATTTCATGGTGTCTGCTTTCCTTGTGTTTACTCTTTTGTTTTTCCTTGAACATTTCATTCCTTAAAAGCTAAACTTTTTCTTTAAGACTACTTTGCGTATATACTTTGCATATGTTTTCATACCTTTAAGAGATTGCTAGAATTTGGGCCGTTACATAATAAAGCAGAAGCTTCCAGACCGCTATGGTGGGCAGAGCAAACCCATCTTTTCATCTTTTGAATGAGGTCACCTTCCCTGAGCAGTTTTCTCATAGTTTCTGTTGTTTCTCCTGCTTCTGAATCAATGAGTTTGATAGAAATGCAGAGGTGGCTTACTCAGTAGGTGGTACTTGCTATCTTTTTATATGGTCACAGATTACTTTGAATGTGCGATGGTTCTAAATCCTTAATCTTAATGAACTAAGTCATTTTGAGGTCAGTTAGGAGTACTTTGTTTTATCTGAGAGCAGTAAAAAAGTAGTGTAAAAGAATTTGCCAAATAACGGCAGCCATCTTTTGTTTTTTTTTCAAATACGTGTTTTAATTTAGGCAAAAGTTACATACAGTGAAAGGCATATATCTTAAATACACAATTTGGTAAGGCTGACACATGCATACACCTGTGTAGTACACACTCCTGTCAAGACATAAAATACTCCCATCCCACCAGAAAGTTCCCTGCCCTGACCACTTCCTACTGGAGATTTGGTTTGCAGTTCTTGAATGTCACATAAAGAGAATTGTGCTATATTTACTCTTCTGTGTCTAACTTACTTTGTTGAACACAGTGTTTTTGAGATTCATCTACATTGTGTGTGTCTGTAGTCCATTCCTTTTATTGCAGAGAGGAATCCCAGGTAGTTTGAAATGCCCCTTGCTCCCGCTGCATGACCGTGTCAGCGTGTCTGCTGCCAGCCGAAGTCGTACATGCGTGTATTTCGGAGTCAGACATTCCAGGACTTGCACCAGGAACAGCAGTCCCTGCCCCTTGATCTCTTCCTCACAGTCAGTCACCACTTTCAGTTTTTGAGCTGCTTTTTTTTTTTTTGGTATTTACTTTCATATCTCTTAGAAACTAACTTGTATTTCTACTTCTTGTATTTTCTTAAGCTTTAGGCATTATCCTTTGACTGTGCTTTATGGAAGTTGTGGGCTTAACTTGTTTTCCTCCTCCACCCACTCCAGGTCACCCCTCAGCGGTCTCGTCCCCTTCATACCCTGAGAAGGTCACCTTATCGCCACCGTGCTAGTGCTAGTCCTGCATACACTTGTTTTCTTCCGTATTTATCTTTCCTTCTCAAACTCTTCGCAGATTGTGTAACTTTCTTCTCAGTAAATTCAGACACCAGGAAGTTTAGCTCCTGGCTCCACCACTTGACTGGACACACTATTTAAACCCTCTGTGCCTTGCTTGCCTCATCTATAGACTGGAGAGTAATAGTACGTGTCTCCAAGGATCGTTGTAATAATTACTTAGGAAATACAAAGATCTAAGAATGGGGCTTCGTACACAGTGTTCAGTATGATGATAAGACTTTGATTTAGCCATTATAAAATAGAAGATGTCTATGTTGCAATGTGAAGCAATTTCTAAGGCTATTATTAAGTGGTGGGGGGGAGCAAGCTGTATAATAAACTATTATTTGGTTCCTCACTTCTACCACTTTGCCTTCCTGAATCCCCAGAGAAAGAGAGAAGATGGTAATTAGTATTATCTGGTCTGTGCCAGGTACCATGCTAGTAGAATTCAGAGACTGCAGTGAGCAGAGCGGACATACCACATTCACACATTGGGCTGGCCTTAGACGTGAGTCTTGGGGTGGGTAGTAATACAATTTATTTGTGAAGGAGACACCAAATGCCTGCTCAGTACTCTGGAGGGTAACGTGGAATATTACATGAGCAAAGGCATCAAGAAAGCTGCAGATGTTAACATTTTCTTTTGACTGATGTGATACCATGTGTTGTTTTTTCCTTCTCTGTTATTACAGTCAAAAGTTTACTACACCAAGTTATTTTCTTCTTCAACGTGGAGAACGTAGTTTACTGTAAGCTTAGTATTTAAATTTGAAAGGGATCGATAGCACGCATCAGGAGCAAATGTACCGTTCGTAGTGTACGGGTAGAGGTTTTGCACCATAGCAGGTCTGAGCACAGTGTAGCAGCCACATTCTAGCTCATCAGGAAGTTATAAATCTAACTTTCTCTGGAATAAAACACAATTAATAATATGGTTTAAAAGTTTTTTGTTGAATTTAGTTACTTTCCTCCAAAGTATAGACCTACAGGATTATATGACAGATTATAAATTAGAAACATATTATCTATCACATTTTTCCCTCAACAGGATTCTTGGGATGGCCAGCATATTCCAGTACTTTTCTCCGTTTTTTGTGGTTTGTTAGTGGCAGTATCCTATCATCTCAGCCGACAAAGCAGTGATCCATCTGTACTTTTGTAAGTTAAATCAGTCATTATTGAATTAAAGAAATTTAAATAAGTTGGCATTTCTGATTATTTATGGCATCTTAAACGTTTTTAGAATATATGTTTTGGTAATGACTAAGTATACTTGGATCACTTGGTTTTTATCATGACCTGTATTTGCCACTGGAAGTACTGGTTTTTCAGGTTATATGTGTATTTTTATATTAATTATTTTTTCTCTTTTTTAAAAATATAAAGCTCTTTGATGCAATCTAAGATTTTTCCAAAAACAGAAGAGAAAAATCCAGAAGACCCTCTGTCTGAAGTAAAAGACCCACTGCCTGAAAAACTTAGAAATTCTGTTGTAAGTTTAACCTTTTTAAAATCACTTAAAAGATTTAAATTTGAGACAGTTCATCATGTTATATAATGAACACTCTCTGAAGACCTTTAATAATTGAGAAAACATGTATAGCTATAGACTATAACTACATGTAGTTACATATTAGTTATACATTGTTGATTGCCTTTATTTAAAATTTTAACATGTCAGAAATGCTCATTCTTCAAATTGGTTTCTACAAAGAACAGTGCGCTAAGCATTTATTTTTAGATTAGGTAAAATTAAGTCATTTCATCTTTTATAGAAGTCTTAATTCTATTTCACTTAAACTGGGATTTGAAAGAAGAGTATTAACATAAATTAGAGTTTGTTGTTATTGATCTTATTGCTAAAAACTATGTCCTTGTAAGTGACCTGCTAGTTTGTTAGTGTGTTTGATTTCCCAAGGACAGTCTAAAAAGTACGTCTTGTGTGTATTTATTTTCCTGGTTGAAGGAGAGAACAATAGCCTGGACTAATTTAATATATTCAAGTAAATATAGTAATTTAAAATTTTTTCTGATTTAGTGAATTTTAATGTTGCTTGCATTCTTTTAGTGATTACTTGAAAAATGAATTCGGTAAATTTATATCTGTTTTATGGAAATAAACATAAAATTCTTTTTCTAAGTTACTATTTTAGATTTTTTTTTTTTTTTAAGAAAGGGGAAAGGAGGGAGAAAGGGAGAGAAACATCAATGTGTGGTTGCCTCTCCCATGCCCTGCACCGAGGACCTGGCTGGCAACCCAGGCATGTGCCCTGACAGGAAATCAAACCAGCGACCCTTCTGTTCTCAGGCCTGCGTTCAATCCACTGAGCCATACCAGCCAGGGCAGCGTTTTTTCATTTGTGAAAGACTGACCTTATTATATAGGTCTTGATTTAGACACAGTATTAGACACAGGAGCTGTTCACACTTTTTAAAAGATTTTATTCATTTATGTTTAGAGAGAGGAGAAGGGAGGGAGAAAGAGAGAGAGGAACATGGATCAGTTGCCTCTCACAGGCGCCCCGACTGGGGGACGAGCCTGAAACCCAGGCGTGTGCCCTGACTAGGGGTTGAATTGTGACCTTTCTCTCTGCAGGATGATGCCCAACCAACTGAGCCACACTGTTCAGGGCTGTTCACATATTCTTAAGGAAACTTTAGAAATACAAAACCACTTCAGGATAGATTTTTTCTGACTTTAGTTTTCATGTTAGCAAAGGGTATTCAATGTTACATGTAGTGTAGACTGCTTCTGAATCCTGTTTCAAAGTGTAAATCTATGAGTCAGTAAATAATGAGAGATATCTAGAGGTTTCTGGTTTTTACTATAACCACTAAAAGAACCAATAGTCCAGTAAGTAAAATAGGATATATGCATGCAGGTTCAACATTTTAATAGATTAATGAAAATATAACTTTGTTATCCAAAAGGATATGCCCTATGGATGATACAGTAACTTAAGTACCTCATTTCCTTTTTCCATAAAACTTGCAGACCAGTAGGGGGAAAAATACACAGTGTCATTATAAGAGACTTTGTAATGACATGTCACACAGTGTGTGGGACGGGTATTAAAGTGTCAAACCAAAGTAATGAGGGAATCAGGGAAGAATATAGGGCTTCTAGTTAAGAAATACCTAGAAGTGCTAAAAAGATAGGATCAGTGAAAAATTGTTTCTTATACAATTTGCCAGTTGGGAAATGGCAAGAAGGAAATGTTTTTAAAAATGTTTATGTAATTGTTCGCTAACTCTGCTTTGTTTCAGAGTGAACGTTTGCAGTCTGACCTAGTAGTGTGCGTTGTGATCGGTGTGCTGTACTTTGCTGTTCATGTGAGCACAGTGTTCACAGTGCTGCAGGTGAGGAAGCATTTAGGCCTTTTGTTTGGGAGGAAATAACTTGTTGGCCTTGTTTCTGATTTGATTGTAATGTTTGTTCATTCTGCTGAAATGTATGAACTCCCCAAAGTCTGTTCCAGCACTGCTGGAAGTCAAATTTGAGAAGTTATGGCCTTAAATTTGTTTCTGCCCTTCTCTTTCTGCACTGCTCCCTAGCCCTCCCTCATCCCCACCTCTTGTACTTCACTCACCTACATCTTAGTCCTCTTGAAGCTGTCGCATAGTTCACTGGCACTCTGTTCATTTGAACTCTGTGTGTGTGTGTGTGTGTGTGTGTGTGTGTGTGTGTGTTTGTGTGTGTGTGTGTTTAATTTTGAGTATTTTCCATTACTATGTTGTCAGCTTCATTAATCTCTTCTGTATTGTATAATCTGCCATTAATTTCATCCAGTGTATTTTTCATCTCATAATTTATAATTTTCACCTTAAGTTTGTCCTTTGTTTTAATTCTCTCGTGCCTCTACTTAACTTTTTGAACATTCCATTCTTACTCTTCTAATTCTAACTTCTGTCACTTGCGGGTTGGTTCTGATTAATGGATTTTTTTTCCCACTCATGGGCCAAACTTTTCTGATTGTTTGCATGTTTGGTAATTTTTGATTGGATGCTAAGCTTTATAAATTTTACCTTGTTGGGTATTGAATATTTTTATATTTCTAGAAATAGTCTTGAATTTTGTTTTTTGGTACTGTTACTTAGTAACAGTTTGATGCTTTCAGCCCCTACTTTTAAGATTTAAGTGAAACCAGGGCTGCTTTTAGTGTAGGGTAATATTCCCCCTACTGAGGTGACACCCTTTTGAATACTCCAGCCAGCAACCTGGCTCCAGGAACAGGCACTATTCCTACACAGCCCTGTGTGTTCTGGATACTGTTGTCTCTCGTCCTTTCTTGTGGTTCTTTCTCTGGTCTCATGGTGTTTCCTTACACACTTGTACTAATTCCCCTGAGTACTCCAGGGGGACCTTCTGCAGATCTTCACATTTTTCTCTTTTGTGTGCTGTCTGTTCTGGTGAACTCTAGCTGCCTTAGTCTCTCCATGCTCTCAGTGTCATCCTGTCAACTGTGGATACAGGGCTTTGTGTGGGTTCCCCTCCCTGCACTGCAGCCTGGAAACTCCCTTGAGGCAGTAAACGGGGCAGTGCCAATGCTGACCTCTTAACGCTGACCTCACCAGTTTCCTTTCTCTCGGGGTTCACTGTTTATTCCCTTAGGCCTCGTGTATTGCAGACCAGTTGGTTCATATATTTTACTCCATTTTGGCTGTTTCATGTGGGAGAGTGAATCCCTAATATTCCATTTGGCCAGAAGCAAAAAATGTTACTTTTTCTTCAGTTCTTCCAACTTGAACTATTAATTCTTGAGCACTTGCAAACTGAGTTAGGTCTAGTGGTTTTCAGGGCTCAGATGGAGGCCTCTGCATGTCCAAGAGGTTCCAGAGTTTCTAAATATATGACTTTTAATTTGAATATTTGAAGCAATGTTACTTGATTTCCTCAGTTGTGAATTTATATATGCATTAGAACTCTATTTTAATGATATACCATGTGAAGGCACAAAAAGAAAGAATTCTTTTTTTTTTTCATACTTGTCTACTCTTCGGTCAGATTTAGTTTTATTAGCACATGTCCTTTGCCTGTACTGGCTAAGACAGTTCAATACATCGCTCTGCAAGTCACACAGATCATTCTTAGAGTAGCAGGCAGCACACTGCAGGCCTCGTTCTCGCTGTACAGTAGCGTGAGAGCCCAAAGAAAGTAGTAAATACATTTTACAATACTTGTAATACATGAACAATCACTAATTTTGATAGCCAACTTAGAAGAACTACGTAGTATAGAAACTGTAGACAAACGTTTAATTCTTAGATTCTAAAACTGACTTTGCTGTTCCCCAGTATCAAGTGGAAAGCTGAACTGATGAATCAGAAGTTCTCCTATTGAAATCACAATCACTTTTAATTTTCTCAACCGTGTTCTTCTTTCAGCCTGCTCTCAAGTATGTGTTGTATACACTGGTCGGCTTTGTAGGTTTCGTCACCCACTATTTGCTGCCGCAAGTTAGGAAACAGCTGCCGTGGCACTGTTTCTCCCACCCTCTACTGAAGACAGCGGAGTACAATCAGTACGAAGTTCGAAGTGAGTATTTCGTTCGTGCCCTTCTGTTGAATACTGTGAGTTTTCTCTGTTGTGCTGTCACATGCCAGCTAAATAAGTATCATCAAGTAGCGCACACTTTGGCTGTGTTTCTTTTGCTTAGGTTTGAGGCTGTAATGAGTCGGACTTTGCAGGATGCTTTCATTTTAGCTGAAGCGTAACTGTCAGTGCTGCAGTGCGGCTTCCCAGAGTGAAACTTCCTCTTCCTTCTCTAGGTTCTCCACAGACCTCACTGGTGCACCCTTCTGTGTGTGTCTGTGGCTTCTCTCTCGAGTCCCTGCTCTTCCGTTTAATTCCCTTGCCGTATGCAGGCAACGCAGTCCTCTCTACGGCTTCTCTGTTCGAAATATTTTAAGTCAAAGCTTGTGGGGAATAGAAAGCTCTCTGTTCCTATTTCCACCAGAGATGCTGGGTCCTACCATAGAGGGGTTTAAAAGAGTTGAAGGGGTGAAAAGAAGTTAAAACATTTGTAATTGCTGTTATTTGTTGAGATTTGGGATATAGTATATAAAATGACTCAAAAAAAGGTATAAGGCCCAGTCCACTTGGCAAGGTTCATGCTTGCTCCTCTATGCCTTGACTTTTCTGCCCTGTTAAGACTTCAGTCCTATTGGCCCATGACCTGTAATACTCCTCATTTTAGAGAAATAAGAAAAGTTCATACCTGTATTGTAATTTAGTAAACACTAGTGGCTAAATAAGGCAATGTTTTTTTCTCAAACTTTTTTTCAGTTAGCAAACTGTACTATAGAGAGGAAATCCCTTTATTGTTTGAAGATACAGTATCTTCTTTAGAGAACTCTGACGTTTTAGAAAGCTTTCTATACCGATCTTGACTTTGCATTCTCGGAGCAAATTCCCCAGGCCTTCAGCAGAGTTGCTCACAGCATCGTGGTGCTGGCAGCATCGTGGTGCTCACAGCATCGTGGTGCCGGCAGCATCGTGCTACTGTAAGCCTGGGCACCAGACTGATCCTGGAGAGAGAACTGATAAACCCCAGCGTGCAGGCTGCAGTGACAGCACTGTGCAGACCTTTTATAGCACGCGTGCTTTTTAAATAAGGGAAAACAGCATAAAACTGTATGAGAATCTGTATGTACTGGGCCATTCTCACCATCCAGAAAATACCTCAGAATGATGTTTTTTGATGATAAACTGTCAGTACTGCTGTCATCTGTAAATGAAAACAAGCGTGTCTGGTTTGTTTTAAACAGCAGTCTTCATTAGAGTAAATCACTGATCATATTGTTTATTTTTGATCTTAGCAAAACATGTAATTTAAATTTTCACAAATTTTGAATCAACATAACACTTTTGACTTGTTGGAAGTACTAGGCATTGGCAGTGTTCATTCCCTGCTCCTTCTACTGATTTTAGCGGTCGAAAGGGAAGTAGCTCGTTAGAGAGCCTCCCAAAACCTGGCGACACTGTTTCGTGCAGCCAGGCAGCCTTGTTTTAGACCTTCCAGTTTATCGTAGGTACTTTACCCAGTGAAACGATATTAAAGTATTGGGAAAATATTATTGGTAGTGAAAACGACTCTTATGAAAGTGTGTGAATCAAAACCATCTCTCTTCTGAGATGTATGTCTTACAAGGTGTGTGGGTGTGTGTCTTAGGATTTTAAATACAAAGGGGATATCTAGTACAGGAAACTTTTTTCCAAAAGTTATTGGCATAAGTGAGAAAAAGTTATGCTTAGAAACTGTGGTTTAAGAATTAAAATAAATTTCATCTAAATTTAAGCCACATTTAAGTTGCAAAGTTGCATGTGTCTCAGAAGTCATAGAAGTTGACAATTGATTAAAGTACTGGATTTCTTACGTTATAGTAGAGCTGAATTTGGGTTGTAGGATTTTCCTTTGTCATCACATTGCCAAACTACTTTGTGCATAAGATGATGTGGTCCTGTTCACTTGTATTCCCTCGTTAGATGCAGCCACTGTGATGTGGTTTGAGAAACTTCATGTGTGGCTGCTTTTTATGGAGAAGAATATCATCTATCCGTTGATTGTTCTCAACGAGCTTAGTAGCAGTGCCGAGACAATTGCTAGTCCAAAAAAGCTGGATACAGAGTAAGTATAATATTCCTTTGATTTCAGTTGGACTAATGGGGACAGTCATAAGCGATGTCTTAAAGTTACTCGTTAAGTAACAGATAATAATTGAGTGTCTTCTTGATGCAAGGCACTGTGAGATAGAAAGTCCAGGCGAAGTTCTGTCTTTGCCTTCCCTTTCTGAACACACGTCTCTGCTCCTGGTGTCTCACTGCTCCAGACGTCTCCGTGTCAGTCAGTATCTTATGAGAGGACTCTGTTAGATAAGGGTAGTCTTTAATAGTAGGTAGTAAGTTTGGGGAATGGTTACTTTTACGTACTGTGTAAATCAGTCCATATACAGGGTGGGGCAAGGGTAGTTTGTTAGTACGAGAAGAAATAGTTTATTCTTCTATTATTACTTAGAAATTGTTGTAGTGTTTTCCATGAAAAATCTACTTTGCCCCACCCTGTAGAGTTATCATATAATCCTACCCACTAGACTAAGCACATGTTGTTGGGTGTTAATATGCTTTTTATGTCCTAAATGTTATTAATGTTAACGCAGTAGAAGTAGTGAGAAACTGGAGAACCAAATGTCAGAATTGTAATACTGTTAACTTATTTTTAAACTGGATTATATGAAGGATAAGAATCATAATATATATCATTAAAAGGGAATATTATGATAGTTTATTATCAGATGTGATTTGCTTAGCTATATAAATCATTTCTAGAATTCTAAATGTTTGTGTGTGTATGTGTGTGTATGAGAAAATATAAGTATGTACACACGCGCGCGCACACACACACACACACACACACGCACACGCTCTGTCCGGAAAGTATCCAGCCACACACTATGAAAAACAGACAGCATTTATTGAAGAAGGTACAGGATACAAGAAATATTGTACACAGGACAGTGATGTCTCAGTCCTCTTCATAGTAGGCACCTTGTGACCTCGCACAGGTTTCCCAGTCACCATCAACTCCCCCATTGTATTTTTCTGAATCTCATTGACGGTCTGAAATCTCTTCCCTTTCAAAGGTGATTTTAGTTTTGGGAAAAGCCAGAAGTTGCAGGGCGCCAAATCTGGGCTGTAGAGGGGCTACAGGGGGGATGAGTCACCTGGGTGATTTGATGTTTTGCCAAAAATCTCTGCATGAGAGGTGATGCATGAGTGGGTGCATTGTCATGATGAAGCTGCCAATCACCAGTTGCCCACAGCTGTGGTCTTCTGAATCATTCGAATAGTTGCCGTGGAGGAATGTTCAAGCTTAATGCAAAATTTGATGCATATTCGTTGCTCTACTCAGTCATTTTGAATGCAATGACCACACAGTACACATGCTCACTCAATGGCATCTACCGCCCCCACTGACGAGTACAGTGAAGTCATCACTGTTCACACATGTGCATTCCAGTCCTCTCTCCTTGGCTGCCAGGTCACACTGATGTTGCATAAACCATTCTTGTTATGTTAACAATGGCTGGACTTTTTCCAGACAGACCATATAAATGTGTGTATGTGTATATATATATGGATCCGCTTAGTAAATGAAATGGTGATTTTTCTGAAGGTAGTAGATATTCTCAAGTTTTCAGTCATTGGTTGATGAGTTGTGCTTTCTTTTTTTTTCATAGATTAGGCGCTTTAATGATCACCATTGCTGGTCTGAAGTTGCTGCGATCCTCCTTTAGCAGCCCTACGTATCAGTATGTCACAGTCATCTTTACTGTGCTCTTTTTCAAAATCGACTACGAAGCATTTTCAGAGACCATGCTGTTGGATCTCTTCTTCATGTCCATACTCTTCAACAAGGTAATGCATCACCGAAAGGAATATCCCTCTCTGTAGAAAGCGTCTCCCTAGGTAATACACTAGTAAGGGTTATCCTTGCATTTCATTCACATCATTATCTTTTAAGTACTATTTTTCTTCATTTGTCCAGTTATTTAGGAGTCGATTAGAATCCCTAAGTAGTGCTAGTAACTGTGACCCATAACATACAGTTCTTGCAATAGCTAGGAAGATAAGATTAAGTTATGTGGAAACATTAGAGAGACACTAGGTATATATTTTTAAATATGTAAGATCTTCCAAAAGGGGGTGTGGTTTTGGGGTGATTTCAGAAATAGAAAGAGTAACAGTTGAACTGGGCTGTGGACTGCTGGATAGATGGAGAGAACAGACAACCTGACAGCTGGTTGGAGATGGTGGATACCCGGGGCAGGAGGCCATGCGGGAACCACCAGAAGTTAGTTTGATGGGGACATTTGCAGAATGCTCTGACGCTTTCTAAAATTTGATGTCCACCCATGAGAGAGGTGCTTTCAGTCCTCTTATAAATTAGATGGTAAAATCTGGGTCTGCTGCCTACTGTTCCAAAAACCCTTTTGCTGAACCACAGTGCTTTTCTAAATGATGTCGATTGTGCAGTCGGGTTATTGGTAAATTCATTGGAGCTTAGATATCATGTTAACACTGACCACATACAAAGGACTTTGACATATATTATCCCATTTGATAGGTAACAGAGCTGAAGCACATGAGCAACAAAACACAGTGAAAAGTCCAATTTTAGGAAAGTTAGCCTGGTCAGCCACATTTGGGATGAATTGGGGAAGAGAGAACCTAAAGGTACGAGAACAGCCTAAGAGATCGTGACAGTGATTCAGATGGGATAGAGATCGGACCAGGGAGGGGACAGTGCCGGCTGAAAATCGTTCATCCGACACGGTTTTGGTGGTGATCGATTTCAAAATGTTATGCTAACTATTATAAATAACTTCAGAATTTTGTAGTAGTATATTTAATACTAATTTGTATGCATTTTATCATTTATTTCCTCTTCTAGTGAGCATGGTTGACCAAAGAAGGAAGCCAGAGAGTTAATCAGAGACTTGTTTGTATAAAGATGCATGTGGTGTCTCACAAATTTACATACTTAGATTGGAAATTGTGTTGCATCATATTATACTGGTTGGGGGAAAAAGAAAGTTGCAGTAAAATATGAACTTAACAATCCTTGAAATGGAGTCACTACACTTAACTTGTATTATTTTGGATCTTCTTAATGCTTTCATTTGTTAAGCAAATTGGTTTTGAGAGCATATCATGTTCCAGAATGTTCTAGATGCTTAGGCTACATCAGTGAACAAATCAGAGAAAGCTCTGCCCAGTTTGCGGTTTATATGGTTACTTGATAGAACTTAATAGTGGTAATAAGTAATAGTGAAGGGATCTCTTGAGATAGATTTTGTAAGATGACATTGTAAGATGCAGTACTGATTTAAGAACTTTTTAAGAAAAATTACTCTGAATGTATACAAAAGTATTTTTACCCATTAACTTTACCCACGTAATTGCATATTATTTTTTCTTTAATATTACAGTCAAAATTTGAGTACATTTCACATTTAGAATCTGGAGAGCTTTCTGGACCGCTGCTTTTAAGCAGTTGTAGTGGAGTCTTGACGGCATACAGCCCCCTTGTGCTTCCTGTCATCCCGATCACATTAGTACCAAGGGTTGCCAGCATAATTTGGGTCATGACAAAGAATGCAGGGGTTCATCTGCATTTTCTAATTGGTTGAAGTTAATGATTCTTTTTTAAATTGGAAGTTAGAGAGGTTCATTGTAAATTAGCTAACTGATTTAAGTATGAGGTGTTTTGGTGCATGAATCATGGCATAAATGATAACTTCTGGCTTTTATGATTCTGTGACCTAGTAGGAGAATTGGGCCTTGCACTGCCGGCATGGAGACGCACTCTTAGGCATTTTTACTAATTTCTTTTCGGTGTTAAAGACATGTTAACAACAACACAGATCCTAATTTAAATAGGATTTGAAAGTGTATTGTGTTTCCATTGATAATGACATTTGAGCTCATATGCAGATGCCCAGTATACACTACTAGATTCTTAGACAAACAGGGAGTGACAACTGGGTTACAACTGTATCCCCTTCCTGGCTGCTTCCACACTCTTTTGACATTGTGTTTAAAAATGTACTCAGTTTCCAGAGCACTGAAATTTGAGGAAAATGTCTTAGAATCAAAATATGTATGTATCACTTAAGCTTTATAGACATTTACCATTGTTGCGCTTGTAGTAGTAATAAGAGGGTGTAAGTAGAGCCAGTAGAGGGCATTAAATTCTTTGAACAGATGAAACACGATGCGTGAGTCAGTTAGCTGTCTTTACTTAAAAATACACAGTGGTTTGGTGGTTGATGTATCTTTTCCTCTTATACAAATAACTAGCAGTGTCAAAACCGTTTCCCTATGAGGCAGAGAAAACATTCTAGAGGTGTTTCATTTTCTTTTCAGATGTCTGGGAAGTTCTGTACTGATCGTCTTGTTTTTCTCCCGCAGCTCTGGGAGCTCCTTTCTAAGTTGCAGTTTGTGTACACTTACATTGCCCCGTGGCAGATCACGTGGGGCTCTGCCTTCCACGCTTTTGCTCAGCCCTTTGCCGTGCCCCGTATCCTTCTAATAAAAGTTCTGTGAGAAAGGACAGTCATATCCTTCATGAGAACCTTGGTTTGTACGCGTAACCTTTCACAGGTGTAGAATATAGGTTACTATATATATGATAAGTTATCAAAAATTCCCAGTACTTGAGTTCACACCTATACTGATTTTGATTGTTCAAGTTGTAATAACATTATGTTTATATATGTATATGAGTATTAAAGTCCGGGAATTTTCTTCTTTTATAAATCATTTTTTATTTTACAATTACAGTTGACATACAATATTAGTTTCAGGTGTGTACCCCAGTGATTAGACTTACTCTTAGATCATCCCCAATATATCAGGAATTTTTAATAAATGCAAAATGTGTAGAGATTTTAAAATGAATGAACATACAAAACATTTTTAATACTCATTTTTAATGAATATGATTGTAATTGAACTTTATGTCCAAAATCTTCTATTGTCATCACTTCTTAGAAGTATTTTCTGAATAAAAGTAAAGGTTAGTTTTATCTTTGGTTAGTTTTATCTGGAAAATGAAATCCAGGCCTCTCTGCCCAGAAGTGCTGTGTCAGTTTTTATCAAATACAAGTTAGCAGATGTTTATTCAGCTCCCTTCAGAGCATCACGCCAGGCTGTACTTTTAGCTGTGTTTTTCTACTGCTCCCTTTTACAGTCCAGTGGCATCATTTAAGGGCATTTTTTTCTGTCCTCTCACGAGCGTTATTTTTCTTACTGCTATAATGACAATGTGTTTATGAGACGTGTTTGTGTGTGTTCACATGGATGTTAAGGTCCTTAACCAGTTTTCCCGTAGATTCAGCCATGCTGTTTGTTCAGGCTGCTGTATCGGCCTTCTTTTCTACCCCTCTGAACCCCTTCCTGGGAAGTGCAATATTCATCACTTCGTACGTTCGACCTGTGAAATTCTGGGAGAGAGACTACAAGTGAGTAAAATAAAATGTGGGAAAGCCAGTTTTATCTCTTTATTAGGAAAAACTATCCACAGCATTAATATCAGTAATTGAGGGTTAATTTTTTGTGTTAAAATATTTTGCTAAAATTTTATAAATACTTGTGAAGTTTCAAAACTATATAAAATCAGAAAAGTTGGAGAATGATTACTCTTGATTTCTCTACCTTTTTTCTAGTTATAAGGGTTTTTTTTAAAGATTTCATTTATTTATTTTTAGAGAGAGGGGAAAAGAGGGAGAAAGAGGGAGAGAAACATCAGTGTGGAAAAGGATTGTAAAACTGATTGGCTGCCTCTCACCGGCTCCCAACCGGGACCTGGAACACAACTCAGGCATGTGCCCTGACCAGCACGGAATTGAACGGGTGTCCTTTCAGTCGGTCTGCTGGATGACGCCCAGTCTACTGAGCCACACCAGTCAGGGCTAGTTAATGAGATTTTTAGAACATAGTTCTGGTTGAATATACTCATTTTTCTGTCTTCTTTTAATATTATTTCTTAGAATTGTTCCACTTTAATAATACTCTGAAATTTAATGCCATACAGTGTTACATCATTATAATAGTCATGATTAGTTATCTCACATTTTTCTTAGAAATACCTATTTCTAGAGTTAAATGTTTTTATAGGATAAGTTTTTTGTTAAAGATTTTATTTACTTATTTTGAGAGAGAGGGGAAAGGAAGGAAGAAGAGAGGGAGAGAAACATCAGTGTGTGGTTACCTCTCACATGCAGTCTCCTGGGGACCTGGCCCGCAACCCAGGACATGTGCCCTGATCGGGCATCTAGTCCGCACCCCTTTGGTTTGCAGGCCGGCGCACAATCCACTGAGCCACACCAGCCAGGGCTCGTGAAGATAAGTTTTCAGTGACCATTTTGTACATGAAGTTTTATCCATTTAGACTTGTTTCTTCAGGCTGTTTAATCTGATGCCTAATAATTATCCTTGTATATAATCTATCCAAATTTCTTTAAGAAAGAATATCTAAAAGGAAACAGTGAGTTGCGGAGCTTAAACATTTTAAAGGCTTTTAATATGCATTAACATTGAATCAGAATAGGCTTGTACTAATTTATAATTCTGACCAGCTCCATGTCTGCACTTTCACATATTGACGCATGTACAATATGAAATATTATAGTATGAAATACAATGGAAAATAGTAGTCTCACCTTTTAAACAATGAACTAGCTTGTGGATTTGACATTTTGCACTGGTCTCTTATCGAAAACCACACATAGGATTTTTCCCTTTTGTTGAATTTTAATGTTATTTGTTTTCTGTTCTTTTGGGGCAACTTAAATGTAGCCCAAAATCATGTCTATGACAGTACCTCTTAACCTATTTGGTCTCAGAACCTTTTTAGATTCTTAAAAGTTATCGAAAGTCTCCAAAGAGTTTTTGTTGATACGAGTTTCATCTATCTTGTTAACCATAGTAGAAAACTTTAAAAATTTAAATGTTTATTGATTTTAGAATAGCAACAATAAACCCATTACATGTAAACAAAAATAACATTTTTGAAATACACAGAACTATATTTTCCATCCCACCGAAAAAAAATCAGTGGGAAGTGTCATTGCTTTATAGATCTCTTTTATGTCTGACTCATAAAGACGGCTGGATTCACGCACCTGCGTCTGCGTTCCGTCTGTCGCTGCAGTGTGCTGTTTTAGTTGGAGCAGATGAAGAAAATCTGGGCTCACGGACACAGTTACTGAAAAAAAGAAGTATTTTAATAGCTTGTTTAGACAATTGTGGATATTCTTTGATCATTTACTAGAAGTCAACAAATGGTTTGTTTCCTGTAACTACAATGTGGAATCTAAAACCGTGTCCATAAATTTCTGGAACTGTGTTACATCAAAATCCACTGAGATGTCTAGACTTTGGATGGATCTTTTTTACCCATGCATGAGCTTACAGCATCATTTATCGATCATTTAGAAAGCACTGGTTCACTGAGTAATGTAGACCTTCCAAATTTTGACACATTCCACTGGATAATATTTTTAAAAGTGTGTTCGTTCATATCACCACCGGTCCCAGCAGAAAACTGTATGAGTGTCAAGAAAATGGTATCAACCTCACGGTGGTAGATATAAATAAGTTTTCCAAAATTCTAATTTTTGCTTGAAAATTGTAATTTTTTATTATTGGCAGAAGATACCACTGTCACTTGTTTTCCTTGAAAGGACAGACTTCATTTTTTAGAAGTGTTTGTCAAATACTGGTCTGTATAATCACGGTTTACCCATCAGTTATTCGAGTGAAAATGGTCTTCCGTGAAGAGAAGTGCTCTGTGCAGCTTGCACGTCAAGCCGTTGCACAAACGCTTTCCCTTGAGACACTGTGCTCCAGGGCGCGGCAGGTGTGCTTTACGAGTGTTTAGCTGCACAGTGCAAGACAGACCTGTTCTGAGGGCTTGTAATTTAATAAAGGTAGCGTTTTTCATTGCTTCATTGAGAACATTTTAAAGTGAGACTTGAATTTTTATACACTGTTTTGCCTTTGTGCCTATGTGGCAGTGTCAACCAGCACGGTTGGGTGCCCTGCCTTGATTTATGTTCAAGAGCAGCGGTCGTCCCACCATTGCCTTTGCCCCAGCAGTGCGGCTGTCTGCACGGTGAAAGAAAGCAGGCAGCGGCCCAGTGCTGTTATGAAGGCATTTTGATATGGGAAACTCCTTGGAAGGGTCTTGAGTCCCCTCCTCTGGGTTTTGTGGAACTCATTTTGGGAACCACTGTACCCCTGGACATTAATAGATGTACCTTTCCTTTGCAGAGAGTGTTTCATGCATTGTGCATTTTTAAGATCTTTTTATGGAATGGGTTTTTCATCCTCTTTTTTTTTTTGCATTAAACTCATTATGTCTCTCTACACACTGTTCAGTGTCACACCAATTAGGAAATAACTGCTCTGTTTATGTACGATGGGTGTGGGAGAGTTAAAAAGAAAAGCCTTTCCCCTAATATGGTGCTGCTGCAGAGCTTTGTCAGTATGCCGATCATAGCTCTCTCTCAGAGACAGACAGAGGCGACAATGTTTGTTTCACTTTTCTCCATCTTAAATATCAGGCATTTTTAACTATAAAAGTTTACTGAAAATGTTTGTTTTGCCATCTTCAGCACAAAACGAGTGGATCATTCAAACACCAGATTGGCTTCCCAGCTCGATAGAAATCCAGGTAATAGCTGTATTTGTGAATCAAGAAGCATGTCTAATGAATTTGTTATATATATCTATATTTCTCTCCCAACTTGTTGGTGATTTTGTGTTGGTTCTAAATGGTCATTTTTTAGAAACCAAATATCCTTTGCTTTATTTTGTTTTACTTTAACAAAATATACATGAGTTAGATTATCTACAACTTACATACCCTTATCTTATAAAGTGCATTTTAAGAACAGTGATAAGGATAGAAAAATGCCATTCAAAGATTATTATTACATAGGTTAAAAAGTAGAACACAGTGGGAAGTAAAATTGGTTAGGGGTTTTGAATACTATGCACTCTGATCACTATTTTATTAACATGTTTGTTTTTCCCTTCCCTGAATGTTTAGATAAATATTAATTTAGTTTATTGTATGTAGAGATGTCACATAGGGTGGACAAATAGCAACTCAACATAGGCTTCAGTGGGCGGCACTTCGGTGGTGTTACCATGATCTACACCTGATTCTCAGCTCTGTCATTTGGGAAGCATCCTTATGTTGGCCCACCCGTTAGTAATGTGATACAGAGAGTATGAGTCTCATTTCTTTAGCCACAGAGATGAACATATCCACCGGAAATCCAAGATATTAATTTGCTAAAAGAAATACTACTCTCCAGATAGACAGGAATATTGGTATTCATTTGACTCACAGATTTCTTCAAATGCTGTCTACTTAAGAAACTAAATTATAGCGATCAGATTAAATCATAATTATAAAATTGAATTAAGGAGAAGTAATTAATCAATATTAATGACTGTCGTTATCACATTCTGGTAGATAAACCCACCTCAGCTCTAGTGTGTTCTGGTAAGGGGCTTGGAAGTCTCAGGATACTGTTGATGCTAACCTGCACGTCAAAGACCATGTCCTGAATGACACTTTTGGGGTGGACAGACAGCGCGTTGTACAGGACCGTCCTACTAAAGTGAGAGTGGGAATGCCCTTTCACTGTTTTATTATGTAGTTAGGCTGAGTTTAAAGTAATTATTAAGCTTTGTATATTTCGCCATTCTCCAGTATGATACTTCAGGCACTCATTTACAGGTTATTGCTTTTCATGGGTTACTTCTGAAGATGCCATTTCCATTTTTTCCCCTAAGATGCCATTTCCATTTTTTCCCCTAAGATTTTATTTAGGTATTTTTAGAGAGAGGGGAAGGGAAGGAAAAAGAGAGGGAGAGAAACACTGATGTGTGAGGCATACAGCAATAGGTTGTGTCTTGCGCGCCCCCAGCTGGGGACCTGGCCCGCAACCCTGGCATGTGTCCTGACTGAGAATCGAACCTGCGACCTGTTAGGTTTGCTGGCCAGAGCTCAAGCCACTGAGCCATACAAGTGCTGAAGATGGTCATTTCCTTTATTGGGTGATGTTTTATCCTATTTTTTTTAAAGGATGACTCTAATACATTTTGTAGGTTCTTTGCCACCGTTTCTGTATGTACAGTTTATTAGATTTAACCATCTCAATATACAGGTTATTTTGACGGACAATTCCTTTTTGTTTTGAACTATCTTATTTGTTAAAATCGTGTATTACTTTACTCACTTTATTTACTGGTATTCTTTTTTATCTGGTTCTGATTTTTTTTCCTCTATGTCATTTCTCTTGAGTGGCTTTAATAAGGCATAGCTCATTCAACAGTGGTGGAAAGGATCATGGACCTTAAAGGGTGGAAAAGACCTTAGATTTTATCTGCTCCACTTCCTGCGTTTTATGGATGGGAACCATTCAGAGAGATTATGTGACTTCTAACTCTAAATTCTGAAACTTCCCCCATTACTCTATATGTCATTTTTATATAGAATCTGTAAGAGTATGACAGTTATTTTCCTTGTCAAAAATATAGATACAACCCTAACTAGAAATTAGTTTTAATATTTTTACAATCGTGTATGTTGATATAAAGGGAACTTAGGGTAAAATTTAACATTTTTTAAAAATCCCTTCTTGTAGGATCAGATGACAACAACCTGAATTCCATCTTTTACGAACATTTAACCAGATCCCTACAGCACAGTCTCTGTGGTGATTTGCTCCTAGGACGGTGGGGAAACTACAGTACAGGGGACTGCTTCATTCTCGCCTCCGACTACCTCAATGCCTTGGTGCACCTTATAGAGATTGGCAATGGGCTGGTCACCTTCCAGCTGCGGGGACTTGAGTTCAGAGGTAGGACGCTCGCCTTCGGTTTCCATGATGTACTCCTGTGACAGCTGAGTTTTATGTGTTCACATCGCAAGTCAAAAGCTACCATAAAATTTGATCCTTAATCTTTGGAATTGTAGAATAAGAAAGGTTTTAGAGAGTAATTATTAGATTTTTCCTCAAAATTGCACTTCCAGGGAAGAACCGTTTTCACGGTGTGCTGCATATGTTAAGGTAGGAACGTGAGTGTATGATTGACTTGTTTTCCTGAGGATGTTGGATTTCTGGTGTCCGTGCTTGCTCCCCTGCCAGTCTCTCTGCGACCAGGGCGTGTTGTTTGTTAGATGGCTGGCAGCACGGGTGTGGTGTGAGGCAGAGAGTAGCTGATTGATTTACTTTCATACAGACACCAAGCCTTTGTCCTCAGTAGCCTTTTAAAAAAATCGGAGTGAAATTCACATTACATCAAATTATCAATTTTAAAGTGGGCAAATCTGGGGCATTTAGTACATGCACAATCTGGTATCATATAAAAGAACATCAAAGAATTGTACAGAGTAATCAGACTTTATTCATACACAGTGGAAACTATCAGCAAACTTCAAATGCCAGTTATCGTTGGAATTGACAACAGACAAAAGTTTCAGTTATGTACTTAATATTAAATTATGATGAAGTATGACAAGTTACACAGCCGAATAGGCAGGATGTATACGATATGTTGGCCCGCAGCACAGACGTGGTGCTGACAGGGCTCAGATTCTCTGGGTCCTGTGTGTCTGCCGTGTCGGGTGCCCGGGGATGATCCGGTTCTCGGTCCACTCCTCCTCAGAATCAACTCAAACCTCAGGAGAGGCACCGTTACTTGGTGGGTCTTCCTTCAGTAGGGATGTACGTGCAAATTTGAAAGGTTTGAGAACCTGCGAATAAAAATCGAGGAGGTCACTTTCCAAATTCTCAGAACCTCGAATGTGCTAATGCATATTGTCACTCTGCAGGAGACAAATATTTGCACAGTGTCCCTTGCTGCATTTGTTAATGGACATTCTAAGACAAATCAATCACATACTTTCATTTGTTATAAAATGTCTTTTCTCTAAATTCCTTGGTCTTTAAAGCATTCATTTTCCCAGTTTATGATTTTGTCCCCCTTTTTAAGGTACTTACTGCCAGCAAAGGGAAGTGGAGGCTATAACTGAGGGTGTGGAAGAAGATGAAGGGTTTTGCTGTTGCGAACCTGGCCACATTCCTCACGTGCTGTCCTTTAATGCTGCGTTTAGCCAGCGCTGGCTGGCTTGGGAAGTCATAGTCACCAAGTATATTCTGGAGGGGTACAGCATCACCGACAACAGTGCCGCTTCTATGCTTCAAGTCTTTGATCTCCGGAAAGTGCTCACCACTTACTACGTCAAGGTAAGAGTGTGTGCCCGCTGCAGTCTTCCAACAGCTGGAGGCTCTTCGTGGGTAAGATATATGGATAGATAGATAGATAGATAGATAGATAGATAGATAGATAGATAGATAGATAGATAATTTTTTAATATATATAGATATTTATCTCTCTATATATTTTTACTTGTGCTTTGCCTCTGTGTAGTGATTTAAATTCTCTAGCATCCAGTATAGCCAGTAATTTGTACCTATGATGGTCTTGCTGTTTTTTTTTTTTTTCGTTAAACTCATTCATTGTTCAGTAATATTAATAGCTACGACTTGTAGCTCAGATGTTCTAGGTACTGTGCTGAGGAATACACACACACACCTATACATACACATACATGTGTCTTACCTCATTCTCTAAAGTAATGTCCTGGTTTTACAAATAAATAAGAATTAGAAGTTTCTTTGCCCAAGTCCTCCAACTAGCCAGTAAAGTTAGGGATTTAAAACCAAGACCACCCTCACTTGTGACAGCCAACTACAATTTCAGGGTCCCCAATACACAAGGACTTACAGAACTCAGCAAAGTCATTATACTCACAGTTAGGATTTACTGAGGTGGAAAGATACAGATTAAAATCAGCTAAGGGAGAGGCACACAGGGAGGGTCCCGGGATGCCGAGGGGTGAGCTTCCAGGTGCCCTCTCCCAGTGCAGTTGTGCAGATGATGCCTGTTTCCCTGGCAACAGAGCATGGAGTACTTCCAGAGTGTTGTCAGTCAGGGAGCCTCACCCGAGCACCAGGGTGGAGGGTTTTTATTGGAGCGGAATCACTTAGACTTGGCCACCCCTTTGGCTAGCCTGTGTCTCCGGCTCCGCTAGAGGTCACAGCGCTGAGCCTCCAGGAGAACAAAACCCTATTGGAGGTTACCTTCCAGGAACCCAGAGCAAAGTCCAAACCTCTATTTCAGCCAAGTTGGTTCTTTACTGCACTGGTATTTTACTTTTGCTAAAGATTTTACAGAAATATAGCATGGCTATGATTTGGGGCTTTCCAGACAAAGCTGGTAATTTTTAAGATGAAAATGTATGCTAAATTTTAATGGCCCATGTGTGAAATTTCTATATCTTATGTTGTTATCTACATATACCCCCTTATTTGTACTGACTTGGGTAAACCTTGAGTCTTCTATTTAATGTTTGATTAAACACAACCTCAGGAAGATAAAGAGATTGATTTTACAACATATTTCATATGTGTGTATGTGTGGCATTTTTGTCTCTGAATATGTATATTTCTATTGCTTTATAGAAATATGTGAGATATATTTCTATAACTTGAGCTATGGTCACATATGACTTAATAGCTTTCTGAGAAATTTCTCAAAATAAATGCACCACAATAAATGCTTTCCACCTCTCTTGAAAGATCCTAAATTCAAAAGCTCTAGAACCAATAGACCAGAATTATTATTTTTTAAACTAGAATTATTTTTGAAGTTGCCTTGCTGAATTTATGGTTGTGATTTTAAAAGTACTAAATGTTTTTCCGTCCATGAAGTCCTGAAGATTATTATTACAGCATTCTTAAAATGTACCGTATTTTTCGAACCATAAGACGCACCTAGGTTTTAGAGGAGGAAAATAGGGAAAACAATTTTGAAGCAAAAAATGTGGTAGAATATTTAATAACATAAATAACATAATATTTCACCAATGTAAATGTAAATAGAACTCAACAACAGTATTAAAAACCATTATTCCAAAAAAAAACCCCCCACAGCATTTAATAAAGGGAACTGACTTTGGGGGGAAAAACACCATATAATAAAGGGAACTGATTTTGGGGAGAAAAACATTATTCCTCCCAAATTGGAGAGGTGCATCTTATAGTCCGAAAAATACTGTATATTTATACTATTGAGCCAGAATAATATATTTTTGAGTTGTACTGTCATAATAAATACTTGGAGTGTACTTACTGAGGATTGAAGTTAATTCAAATTGTGATTTGGCTTGAATTTTTTAAAAACCCTTTTCCTTGTCAGGGCATCATTTACTATGTCACAACCTCTTCAAAGCTGGAGGAGTGGCTGGCTAATGAGACAATGCAGGAGGGGCTGCGCTTGTGTGCTGATCGAAATTACGTGGACGTGGACCCGACATTTAACCCGAACATTGATGAAGACTATGACCACCGACTAGCAGGCATATCCAGAGAGAGTTTCTGTGTGATTTACCTCAACTGGATAGAGTACTGCTCTTCCCGAAGAGCAAAGGTAGAGTTTATTTCACTTATAACTCTTTGAACCTGTTTTCTAAAGATGGCAAGGGTATCTCTGTTTGTTATTATGAGGTCACTTTTTCCTAGCCCTTTTCTTTCTGACCTTCCTGGCTCCTGACAGCTGGGCCAGACCAGCCACCTCAGCCCGGTCCAGTTACAGGCAGTGGCCCGCCTTGTGCTCTCAACTGCAGTTCACGCTCTCGCCCTCTGATCAGCCTGCCCTCCCCCTGTGCGCGCGCGCGCACGCACACAAATGGCGGTTACAGGTTACATGGAGCAGCTCCTTAAAGACTGCGCTTTGGAGCACCCCCTACCCACACCACCACATGCCACATTTAAGGACAACTTCATACCTTCGTCTCAAATTCGAAGTCTAAACCAGCTCAGTCTAATAGAATTTTCTGCAGTGATGGAAGGGTTCTCTGCTGTGATCCAGTATGGTAGTTACTAACCCACCACATGTGGCCATTATTAAATGCCAGAAATGTGGCCAGTATGACTAAAGAACTCAGTTTTGAATTTTATTTAATTTTAATTGACTTAAGTTTAGGACTAGTGGGCTAGTGGCTACCATATTGGACAGAGTTCATCTAGACTCCTGACTTTCAGGTGTGAACATGGGTAAAATGAGCTAGGAATGTGTACAAATGCAGATTCTTAGGCCTCACCTGAGATTCTAATTCTGTGGGTCTAGGCTGGGGGTTCAGAATCTATATCACCTTGGTGATTGTAATTCAGCTGGTTTCTAATCCACACTTCGGGATAACTTGTTTTATCCTGTAACTAAAGCGAGTTATAGACCTTACCAACTGCTGCTTTCCTTCTAGGTCTTGTGGCTCCCGTGGCTATGTTATTACTCCCCTCCTTAGGCTCCATGTAACACACCACCCCACCAAGGCCTGTGGTTCCCAAAGCTGATCCCTACCACCGCTGCTGCTTTCCAAGCAGAAGTCTGGTGTGGCTGAGCACTGTAGGTACAGGACGACTCTGTGCCCCAGAGCATCGTGGGCCACCCTGACAACCTGCACCGTTCTCTTGGTCTGGGACGGGCACACTGGCCGTCTTTACACATAGCATCTGCTGTAGTCTTAGGTGTACAGGTTTCATCAGATTTGGACATTTTTCAGCCATAATTTTTTCTAGTGCTTTTTTGTGTCTTCTCCCCTCTTTTGTGGAACTCCAGTTGCATTGACATTTGGCTGCCTGATGATGTCCTGCAGCTCACCAGTGGTTTTTTCAGTCTCTCCTGTCTCTGTTTTTAATTTTGCAGTCTCTATTGCTGTATTTTTAGATCATTAATTTTTTCTTCTACATTGTTTAAAAATGTCATTAATCCCATCCAGTGTATTTTTTTAATCTCAGACATTGTGTTTTTTGTATCTCCTGAAGTTTAACTTGTCTTTTTCAGAAATCTTTTATGTCTCTACTTACATGACGTCATTTCTCTATCTTTTGAACAGTTATCATAACTTTTTCAATGTTCTTTTTGACTAATTCTGACATCTGTGTCGATTCTGGGTCAGTTTTGATTGAGTGAGCAATTAATTGATTATTCTTTTATGGGTTGTATTTTCCTGCTGCTTTACATGCCTGGCAATTTTTGATTGAGTGCTGGACTTCATGAATTTTACTTTGATAGGTGCTGGATATTTTTGTATTCCTATAAATATTCTTGACTTTTGCTCTGTGCCACAGCTAAATTCCTTGGAGACAGTTTGATCATTTCAGAGCTTGCTTTTAAGCCTTCTTAGGAGGGACCAGTCTTTAGTTTGGAGCTGATCTTTCCCCGTTACTGAGACAGTGCTGTTATGAGTTGTCAGGAGAGTAGATTTTTAAAGTTCTCATCATGAGGAAGAAAAATTTTGTAACTCTGTATGGCACTGGAATTCCTTCTGTAGAGTATTAGGATCTTAGCTAAACATCTCAAAGTACTTACACCTAGGGTTTTATTTTAGTATATCCAATCATTATGAAGTATCAGATTTTATTTAAAGATTCCAGAGAACCTCCTCATATACATCGATATTTCATTTAGTATTTTATTGTTTCTTTTTGTTGAAACTTTTATTTGAGGAGGTAGAAACTAGTTCAGTTCCTTAACCTCTCTGATTTGTTAAATAGATACATTCTGATATGAGAACTACTTATATGGCTTTCTGATCATTAATGTTCTTTGTTTTTTCTTTTTTTAAGGTGTAATTGATATTCAGCATTATCTCAGGTGCATATCATAACGATTGATATTTGTACATGTTGAAAACCGGTCACCACAATAAATGCAGTTAACTCTCATCATCATACACAGTTACAAAGTTTTTTCTTTGTGATTATTACTTTTTTTAAGATTTTATTTATTTATTTTTAGAGAGAGGGGAAGGGAGGAAGAAAAAGAGGGAGAGAAACACCAATGTGTGGCTGCCTCTCATGTGCCCTCCACTGGGGACCTGGCCCGCAGCCCGGGCATGTGCCCCGACTGGGAACTGAGCGACCTTTCAGGTCGCAGGCCCCACCCAGTCCACTGAGCCACACCAGCCAGGGCATGATGAGAACTTTTAAGATCTACTCTCAGCAACTTTCGAATGTGCAATGTGATATTACTAACTGTAGTTACTACATTAAATTCCCATGACTTACTTGTTTTACAACTGGAATTTGTACCTTTTGATCTCCTTCAACCTAGTCTTTGTTTTTGTTGTTGTTGTTTGCTTTTTGAAGCCTCTGGATGTGGACAAGGATTCTTCCCTGGTGACCCTGTGTTACGGACTGTGTGTCCTGGGACGAAGAGCTTTGGGGACAGCCTCCCACCATATGTCCAGGTAAAGGCATTTTTGTTTACCGGAAGGGATAGTGGGAAGCTGTATGATCCAACTCTGAAGAATCTGGAGTCCTTTCTCATGGAAGCATTTTATGCTTAACGTATTGCAAAAATCTCTTCAGATGTGGTATTGTATAGATCTTTTTGCTGAACATAGTTGCGTTCTGCTAAGCGGTTAACAAAACTGGCTTTTAAAATGGACATATGTGGGCAACTACTGATAGTAAGAATTTAACAGATTTGAGGCGTTTTAAAAAATAATCAGCCCATAACATTTGATTGGTCTCCTTTCAATCTACATCTATTTTTCTAACAACTCACCTCTTTTAAATTTTTTCCATATTTCCTTTTTGCCCAGAGAATTTACACTTTTAATATAGTTGTGCATTTGATTTTTGAACTCTAAATATAAACTAGATTTTTGAACATACTCATCCAAAAGAATTAGAATTAAAAATACCATATATTTTAAATTTTTTTCTGATTATCCCATCTTTTCTGTTGGGCCCTTGGTTTTGTAAACCTGTGTACTCTGTTGTTCATTTTCATGGACTCAGTGTTACCATGTTTCATAGCCACGGGTCCCAGGTCAGGAGGCCCCATCCCTTGTAATCCTGGTTTTAGGTGCTGACATTAGTTCTTGGGTCTGTGTTCTTAAAACGCTCCCTCGTGATTGTGACGCACTGCCAGATGTAAGAGTCGGTGTAATGAAAGACCCTTGTCAAAATATGTAAATTTCTATCTCCAATCTTAACAGTAATTTAGAGTCCTTCCTCTATGGATTGCATGCCCTGTTCAAGGGCGATTTTCGTATCTCTTCGATTCGAGATGAGTGGATCTTTGCTGACATGGAGTTGCTAAGAAAAGTGGTAGTCCCTGGGATCCGGATGTCCATCAAACTTCATCAGGTAAGAAGAGGAAATTTCTACTTTATTGCTGTTATTTAATGGCGCTTCTTCACTTGACTTCTAAATTATATTTCTTAGGAAACTTTTGAGAAGTATTCTGATTTGAAACAAAGGAAACATGATTCATGGCGAGATGCAGCATCTTAGAATCCCGGACCTGGGACTCTAACAGTAAATTTGGATATTAATGTTAGGGCGTGATCCGGGCATGAGCATGAGGAGAAGTTTCCCCAGGCCCTGTAATGCGTGCCTTGACTGTGCGTGACTGTGTCACGCCTCTGCTGTGAGGGAGGGAGTGTCAGGTGCTGCTCGGGGCAGTGGAGCAGCGGAGCAGCGTCTCGGGAGCCCTGGAGGTGCTGCTGTCACTGAACCGTGAGTTTCGTTCCGCGTGTTATGCTGAGAAGTAGACGGTTGGGACAGAGTTAGTCTTAGTTCAATCCCAGTAGGGTTGAAAAATTAAAATGAGGCCCCAAAATACATATTGCTCTGCATCTTTTTTTTTACAAATTTATTTATTCATTTTTAGAGAGAGGGGAAGAGAGGGAGAAAGAGAGAGAAACATCAGTGTATGAGAAAAATATCGATCGGTTGCCTCTCACATGCACCCCAAATGGGGACTAGGCCTGCAACCAGGAATCAAACTGATGACCTTTTGCTTTGCAGGATGATGCTCAACCATCTGAGCTTCACCAGTCAGGGTGCCGTGTACCATTTTTTTCCCAAAGGTTTTATTTCTTTATTTTTAGAGAGAGGGGAAGGGAGGAAGAAAGAGAGGGAGAGAAACACCAATGTGTGGTTGCCTCTCATGCGGCCCCCAATGGGGACGTGGCCCCCAACCCAGGCATGTGCCTTGACTGAGAATCGAACCAGTGACGCTTTGGTTTGCAGCCCACGCTCAATCCACTGAGCTACACCAGCCAGGGCTGTATTATTTTAAGAATATATTTTGAAATTAAGTAAAATAAGACCTCACTGTTGTCAGTAGGTTCTGGAAACTGCAGCTATAAATGAAATGACATCTGACAAAGCCAGTTTTTCATAGGCTGATTGATATAAACACCTGTTAAGTTCCTATGGCCTGTGTCTGGCACAGAAGAAGCCAAACTTCTAAATAAAGATCCAAAACACTTCTAAAGTTAAACATTGAAATAAATTTGAATGATACGTGTATTTAAGATAGATAAATAAAAACAAGTAAGGTAGTTATTTTCCAGCCCGTTTATTCCAGCTCAGGGTTTCAGGTGCCCAGAGCCTATCCCAGCAACTCAGGGGGTAAGGTGGGCACCCACCCGGGGTGGGATGCCATTAAATCACAGCACCCACACCCACTCAGACTGGAACCATGTGGACATGCCAGTTGACCTCACATGCACAGCTTTGGGACATGGGAGGAAATGTTATGTCCCAAACACACAGACATGGGGAGAGCATGCAGACTCTACACAGACCATGGCCCTGGTGGGGAATTGACTTTTTTGTGTGTTTTTTTTCCTCACCAACGTTACAATGAAACGACATCATTATTCAAGGACTTGCCGTACTGGCACTTGCTGCTCTGATAACTCCACCCAGCAGCAGTTACAGGGCTGATGACGGGGACCACGTAATAAGACTCACTAAAATGCATCTGCTGCGCTCAAATCTGATTGCATCTGTTTTTCCCCAAATAAGAGGTGAATCACTCTTCAAGTGATCTAAAATGTTAGAATGAAGTTAATGTCCTGTGTCATTTAGGAACATTTTAAATAAGGGATCTATTACTTGAAGATCTCTGAGAGAATAGAATACCGTTTGGAGGATGATGGTGAAAATACTTAGTTGGGACCAAACAGAATCGTCTATCACCAGAGCAGCTTTACAGTTTCAAGACAAAATTCAGTAGATTTAAAAGAAAAAGGTACAGACTGCAGATTGCAATGTTTTTGTTTTATTTTCTTATTTTGTTATTCTCTGTCTGGAAACTCTCCTTTTGTCGTGTTATGTCCTAAGAAACAGCTAAGCCTGTAAGGAAGTTTTAGGAGATTCTATTTGAGCCAAACTGACGGCAATGCTGGGAAGCTGTGCTCCCTAAAAGGTTTTTGAAACTTTGGGTTTCTCAAAAGGTGCCGATGAAATATCTGCTGTGTAAGAAGTCATCTGTTGTACATGGTGTGATTATCTAACCATTCCTGACAGACATCTTCGGTTAACCCTTAACATTATGGTAGAGCCGTCATCTCTGTCTGGCTGAGAGGAAGCTGGGGCACGAGGCCCAGAGCCTCTGATACCTTAGGTCTTCGCCTCTAGTCTCCCTCTGGAAGTTCTCTTGCCTGTGGCTGCAGGTCCACTTCCATCTGTGTGCCTTTGGCTATGGCATCATTGCCTGTGACCTTGTAGTCAAGCCCAGCCCACCTGGCGCAGCACACTCTCACCATTAGCCATGACTGACACAACAGTGACAGACAGGAGGTTAAGGAGGTGGGATTGGGAGCCTGGGAGCCATGGAGGGCTGGGAGGGTCAGAGAGGGAGCGAGAGAGAATTCAGGTGCAACCTGGACAAGCTTTGTAGTTTTGATAGGCCTTTGAGGAAGGTAGAGATTGACTTACGAAGTAACAAGCCACAGCCATTTATTGACCATTGCTTCGAGCCAGACGTTGGAGTGTCCACGAGGGGACTCCTGAGCCAGGAAGAGATAAATGTGTGCGTCAGAACTGGTCGTCTACAGAAGTGAACGATAAGCTTATGTATTAAAAGAAAGGATGAGCACATACTTGTCGTGTGGCCCAGCGCTTTCACTCCTAGACATTACCCGAGAGAACGAAGGTGCATGTCTGTGCAAAGGCTTAACCCTAAGTGTGCACAGCAGTTTTACTCCTGTAGTCCAGACTGAAAACAACGCAGATGCCCGTCGGTGGACGGACACACGACCGAGGGGATAGCCACATGGCGGAATGGTGCTCGGCACTGAAAAGAAATGAGCTACTGTTGGACGCCACAGCGTGAATGATCTCAAACATTATGCAGGCAAGAGAAGTCAGACACACGAAGGGTACACTGTGTGATTTTGTTTAGATAAAATTTGAAACAGGCAAAGTTAGTCTGTGGAGACAGAGCAGATCAGTGGTTGCTTGGGACGTAGACACTGAGTGCTAGAAGGCCGCGAGGACCTTTGGGGGTGATGAAAGTGCTCTGTACCTCGACTGTAGCCGTGGTCCCAGGGGTGTGCAGAGATGTCAGAGAGCACGTGACGACTCGCAGCAGGGCTGTCCTTTGTTGTACATAAATCATACCTCAAACTTGACTGTCAAAAATGGTTCTGTGTCTGGGCAGCTTAAGATATAGCTCATTACTGCTATACTACTTTTGTAAATTCCTCAGTCCAACCCTGTCCTCTGACCTTTACCTAAACAAATATGATTTCCAGTTTTATACATTTTCTTTGTTTTCCTCACTCAAGTTGGTTTTTCATATCTTTATATAATCTTTTTTTTCTGTTAAAGGGTATTTCTCTGTTACTAGTTATGGAAGACTAAAACTATATAAATGGTCTCTAAGACTGTGTTTCTTATTAACCAGATACTTTCCTCATAAAGCCACATCTCTAGAATGATGCTAATAGACCGTTTTACCCCGCCTCTCCTCTAGTTGAGCTATGGCTCAAAGCCATGAGCTTTGCAGACAGAGTAAGGGTCCTAGTCCTAGACAAGCTGGTAGAATCTTCCCTGAAAAACCTCTTGGTCTTCATAGCTGCTCATTAATTTAATAAATGGGTATTTAATATCTTTCTACCATGTGCAAGATTCTGTGGCAGTCAGCATGGATGAAACAGAGGAGTATATGAAATGTATATCCCGTTCAGAAACCTGTAAATTAACAGAAGATACAGGACATGTACCCAGCTAACCATAACACAGATCTGAATTTCTGAAATGGTGTGTTACTAAGGAAACACAAATATGGCCTTGGCTGCCTTCATCTTTACAACTGAGAGGCTGATAAATTTTCACATCCAGGTAAAGGAACAGATTTGTACTCAAGCCAGCTGATGAGGAGTGTACTCTCTATGAAGGGGAGATGAGAGGGAGCAGGGAGGCAGCACCCCCAAGGATGTGTACCAAGTCTGGAGGTTGGGCCACATGAGAATAATGAAAGTACTCTCTGTGCATGTGAATAATGTTTAGTGGTAATGTAAAGAGGTCACCAAGACACTGTTTCATGTAACTCTTGAAACAGCCTTGTCAGGTAGGGTAAGCAGGCGTTACTGGCACTCACAAATAATCAAAACGGAAGCTCAAAGAGTCTTAGCTACTTCCTAGATTTAGATGGTAATACTAGGACTTAAGCACATTTTAGTCTATTTTTCACATAGTTTACATCTAATAATAACATGTTGATTTGAAATTTTCATTTAGTAACTGATTTACTAATTACAGAAGTTTTTATCATCGTGGAAGTCATTCTCTTTGTTTCCTAAAAAAGATAAATTTTTTATTTCTGCGTACAGGATCATTTCACTTCTCCAGATGAGTACGATGACCCTACTGTGCTCTATGAAGCCATCGTATCTCATGAAAAAAACCTCGTGATAGCTCATGAAGGGGACCCCGCGTGGCGGAGCGCAGTGCTGGCCAACTCCCCCGCTTTGCTCGCCCTGCGGCACGTCATGGATGACGGCACCAACGAGTATAAGATCATCATGCTCAACAGGCGCCACCTGAGCTTCAGGGTCATCACAGTAAGTCTGTGGGGCGTTAATGGCATCTGAAAAGACTGCAACTTATAATCTTATGCAAACTTTTAAAAGTAGTCAAAACTTACAGAAAAAAATAAGCACACGACATTAGCACTTACTATTTGTAGGCACTTTGTTTTGTCAGTAATTAGTCTGTCCTCGGAAGTTCTCTAATGTGCCATGAAGCCGTAACGTTTTTGCTTATTGTTTCTCTTCTGGCAGTTTTTAAATCTGGTTTATGTGTTATTTGGGCAAATCTCAAACATCAGCTCTGTATTGCTAATATGATGCAATTCCTAAGTTGCAGAATTGTGCCATAGGTTGTACTGAATAGTGATCAGTAAATGATTCACAGGAACGTTTCCTTGGATTTTGTTTTATTTGTTTAGGTAAACATCTTGGGACTTCAGTAGGCTTAATCCCTAAAATTTGTTTTGATAGTTTATAGTGGTTATTTTTCTCTCAACTTCATTTAATCAAGCCCCAAAGTCACAAACATTTCAACTCTAAATATTTGTTACCTTTGGTTTCTATAAAAAAATATCTGTTATGAAATTCAGTGCTTCACTAATTTGGAAAACTAAATGGACTACATTTTACTTGATATTTTTCTAAGACACCGCAGAAGAAATATTCTGTAGGTGCTTATTTTTAACAGCCTGCTAATGGCAGTGAAAAATTGATTAGCCTGTTCAAACGTGACCTATTTCTACTTGTTTCCTGCTTTTCACAGTTGATTGTCATAACGTCTTTTGTACCCCTCCCCTTTCTGTGTTTATGTGAATTTCATTCCTGGCCCTTAACCTAATTCTGGTGTGTTCCGGTTTTCAGGTGAATAAGGAGTGTGTCCGCGGCCTTTGGGCAGGGCAGCAGCAGGAGCTGGTATTTCTGCGGAACCGCAACCCCGAGAGAGGCAGCATCCAGAATGCAAAGCAAGCTCTGAGAAACATGATAAACTCATCTTGTGATCAGCCTATCGGCTACCCAATCTTTGTCTCACCACTGACAACTTCTTACTCTGACAGCCATGAACAGCTTAAAGAAATTCTCGGGGGACCTATCAGTTTGGGAAATATCAGAAACTTCATAGTATCAACCTGGCACAGGTGAGCCATGGGTTTACACATTTCAATGGTGGTGTATCCTGACCCTCAAGCTAGGCCTTGTGTGTTAGCGTCATCTGGAAAGTTTTTAGAAAAAATACACATTCCATAGCACAATATCAGTCTATTGTATCTGAACTTCAGGAGGTAGAGTCTGAGCATTTTTATCTTCAGATTTTTATTAGATAACCTAATGTACAAGTCTGGTTAAGAGCCCCTGCTTTAGCATTTAATACAGTCTTGACTGACCCCCTTTGTTTAATTTTATTTGCAGCCTATTGCTTCTGTTGGACTGTGTGGTCAGCAAACAAGACAAATTAGAGAAAAACATGAGAAACTTGTGCAGATTAATTACTTCTGTTTATTCCACTCTGGCAGGAGGGGGAGCGCTCCACTCACGTTGCGACTCTGGTCGTGCATCGCAGGGGCTGCTGCCATTTTCACTGTCCAGTCATCGCCCAAATCTCAGAGCTGTGGTGTGTCTTCGGGAATGCACATCAATCTTTTCTCTGCGTTTAGTCTAGTGAATTATGGTGTGTGGTGTAGGAATGTCCTGATTTGGTGATAGGGGATCAAAAAGTCGCAGAGTATTCTCTTCAGTTCCTTAAATCAGAGCTTAAGAAAAACAGGATCTGAGATTAGAGCAATAAACTCTCAAATACGTGTTTTTAAATTCTGCTAGGAATACTCAGTATTCAAGAGTAAGGCTTCACTGTCTTAACATCAATCCCCATTCAGCCAGAAGGAAGGACACAAAGCAGGGTAGTATTCACAAAAGTTCTTTAGAAAACAGGCATTGCCGCGGAATTGCCTTGTTTGCCCAGGACTGAGGGCCAAACAAGGGACGCTGGATTTTCAGTGCGGAAACCAAGACAGTTGTGGGAGATGGGGATAGTCGGTCCCCTCCCACATAAAAAAATAAATGAATGAAAGGAGGAGGCGTCAGTGTAGCAGCCCCCTTCAGATGCACTGCAGCGTAAATTAGGTTTAGTTTAAATAAATTGGGTTTTTGGGTGTTTCATACTTCAGAAGCTCTGAGTAGACACCAGCAAGAATTCTGTTTCCAGCTGTGACCTTAATGGTATGACTGTCACGTGCAGTTCTTGATTATGGTGCAGGAAAGGTGACCGATGGAGGGTGCAAAAGTGAAATGGACGGGAGTGTCAGGCAGTGAGTGTAAGGGGAGGGTAGGAAAGCACAACAGACTTTGTGTTCCTAACGCTGATGGCACCAGAGAGACTTTCCACAGTGAACATTAATAGCACTAAGCATTCGGGACAGCTAAAAATCAATAAAATACCTTAATCTGAAGTGCTCTTGGGATAACGCTTTCTACTCTGGTATTTGTTCCTAGGTTACGGAAAGGTTGTGGAGCTGGATGTAACAGCGGCGGCAATATTGAAGATTCTGATACCGGGGGTGGAACTTCTTGCACCAGTAACAATGTAACAGTTGCCAACGACCCCCACAGCACAGTGTCCCCAGGAAGCACAGGAAACTCAGGCCAGGGGCCCGGAGCAGGACTCCACCCGCCTGTCACGTCTTACCCTCCAGCACTTGGTAATGTGGAACAGAATTGTGCAAATACCTCTTAGTCGTGGGGCTCAGTGGTATGTGTGCAGAGGATGGCATGTTACCTGCTTGGAAGTAATATAAATTGAATATTTTGTTTGATTTACAGCTGGACATTATCATGTATTTATATTAATCATTTTATACAAATAAATATATATATTCAAAATGTTTCTTTCAAAGTATCCATTTTAAAAGCTAATAATAATTAATATAATAATTTAACTTCTCTCCAAGCCTTTTGACAAAGAACATAGAAAAACCTATTCAGTATCTGACAATTTATACATAACCCCTTAATGTATATGAAAACTACACTGTGGTGTCACCATCTGTAGGCAGTGTAGCTTGTCATCGGCATAGATCGTAAGGATATTAATAGTATAGTTTGAGAAATAGTCTTAGAATCTGTTAAAAAAAAATATCCGTGTTTGAATCATTCTGCTTAGAATGGGTGCTGTGTTTCCCGTTCCCCAGGCACCAGCCACAGCTCCCACTCTGTGCAGTCAAGCCTGGTCAGACAGTCCCCGGCTCGGGCCTCCGTCGCCAGCCAGTCCTCCTACTGCTACAGCAGCCGGCACTCCTCCCTCCGGATGTCCACTGCCGGATTCGTGCCCTGTCGGCGCTCTTCTACCAGTCAGATATCTCTTCGAAACCTGCCATCCTCCATCCAGTCCCGCCTGTCCATGGTGAACCAGATGGAGCCCTCCGGCCAGGGTGGCACAGCCTGCCTGCAGCACGGCCTGCCTTCCTCCAGCAGCTCCAGCCAAAGCATCCCAGCCTGCAAACACCACACCCTCGTGGGCTTTCTTGGGACAGATGGGGGTCAGAGCAGTACCTCCGATGCACCGCCAGGCAACACCTTAAGTCCTGCCAATAATTCACATGCCAAAAAGGGGGAGGTGATTTACAGAGTCCAAGTGAGTAAGCCCAGGCTGCTTCCTGCACTGTCCTACACATTTATTTTTATTTCTTTGTTGTGTAAAGAACTCTTGTGAAAACACATCTTATGTTACTTAGTCTGACCACTAGAACATTTCTGAATGTTAAAAGAAAGCTTCTGCCGTGGACACACTGAAAGCAGGCAGTGCTTCGGTGCTGGGGTTTGGCCCCTGCTCTGCCGCTGTCCTGGGGCTGTTGGCAGTACGGTCTGCTTAGCAGGCTGAAGGGATTCGGGAGGTGGGTCTTGAGATTGTTTTTCATTCCATTATAGACAGTGGAGAACTTGAGAGGCACAGAGTCCTGTGAAATTTGTTGGGGATGATACAATTTTTCATCTTCAAGAGAAAAATGAATTGGAAATGATCTAAATTTATTTACAATGTAGATTGTGGATCCCACTCAAATCCTGGATGGGATCAACCTGTCCAAAAGGAAAGAGCTGCAGTGGCCTGACGAGGGCATCCGGTTGAAAGCCGGGAGGAACAGCTGGAAGGACTGGAGTCCGCAGGAGGGGATGGAAGGCCACGTAAGTTCTCCTGTGAGGTGCACGGGGCACTGGCCTTTCATAGCTGACGGACTCGAATCCATGTTTTCAGTTGATTTATGTCCTCATGTTTAGTTACCTGATAGAACTGCTACTTCTAATCTTAAGTGAAGGACAAGAGCTTGTTGAGTGTATTCAAGGTCTCTGCCACTAATTCCTCGTTTCACTCTGAATCATTAGGTGATTCACCGATGGGTGCCTTGCAGCAGGGATCCGGGCACCAGATCCCACATCGACAAGACAGTGCTCCTGGTCCAGATCGACGACAAATACGTGACTGTGATTGAAACTGGGGTCCTGGAGCTTGGGGCTGAAGTGTGAGCCCATGCTTCATAACTACATTTCTTTTCCCTCTCAATCCAAGACTCTGGAAAAGGAGAGGAGAGAACGGAAGATGCTTGCGGGGTCGTTTGGATCCTGCGGAGGAGAGACTGGAACGCAGACTGGGCCCGGTCACACACCTCTCCTTTGCCCTTCGCCCTGGCTCCTGTCACTGTCTTCGTCCCCAAATAAAGCTGGAATATTTTTTTTCAGTTAGCTGCCGAGAAAACATTTTGCATGAAGGATAAAGTTCTGTTAAAATACATCCTTTAAAAAAGTTTTTTCTTATGCATTGCCTATGCTTTAAATCAACAAACTTGATTTCTAACTATGATCTCATATTTTTCTAATTTCTTTGCCAAAAATAATTGCCATGTTTTGTCATAGAACACAAAATCCATTTACCTTGATTTTTAAAAACAGACCAGTGTAGAGAAACTTCTGTTTGACATACAGCAGTAGGAGAGTTTAATGTATAGTGAAAGAGACTATGAACAGATTATCTTATTCCTTGAGCGCTAAAAATTTTAATGAAAAAAAAACTGCACTAATTTTTTACAACAATGCACTAAAGTCTGAGAGTTCTCAGAACGTTTATTTATATATAAAAATAAAATACCATTATTTAAATTGCCTTTGGGATTAGCCCCTTCCCTTTCCTCACGAGCACACACAGCAGGAGCCGCGCTGCCCGTGTCCGTTAGTGGTCTGCACTTCACGGCAGTACCGTGGATGCTTCCTTCACGATGAGCACTGAATCTCGAGAGAGGCGTAGCGTCACCATGGGTGTTTCCGGAGCCGGCACCGTGAGCCAGTCCCTGGACACTGCCGCCAGGCGCTGTGTCTGCACCACAGCCGAGCTCCGGTGCGGGGAGCACCCGGGCCCTCTGCCGCCCTCCACCCGGGGCCAGCTCTGTGGGGGTCAGTCCTGGGAAGAAAATACTTGTGCTTTTCAAAGAAGAAGATGAACGTCCAGGAGTTTAAAGAAAGGATTGATTCCCTTTTATTTTAAGAGTTCTTAGCTCTTGAAGTTATTCACGTGCAGTTCGGTTAATCAAGTAAAATTTTTTCAAACAAAATTATCCAAATGGTGCAGTTCTTATTGTTACATCCCTCTTTAATAGCTTTGTCTTTCATTTTTCTCTCTCTCCTTCTTCTATTACTTGAATTTTATTTCTTGTAATTTATAGCATTTACCTGTAATTTGAAATATTTATAACTGTGAAATTGACTTAATTCATATGTTGTCTCATAACTTAAATTTTATTTTTTTAATGCATGTATTCAGGGAAATATGTAACCCAGATTTACAATTGGGCTAAGTGGGAACTGCAATTTATATTTGTCAACTGTTGGCATTTTTAAAATCCTTCAGAAAACTTGACCTTGTGTAGTGAGAAAGAACACTGCATGTTTCCTCCAAGCGTTTAGGAGCAGCCGTCTCTCTTCCTCCTGGATGACAATGGAGGCAAAATTGATCTTCGTGAAACATTTCATTTCACCTGATAGATCCCACGTATTACTGTATCGGCATGTGACACTAGCCATATTCCAAGTACCCACTGGCCACACATGCCCAGTGGCTTCTGTATTGGACAGCATGGGTTTAAAGGATCTTTTTGATGAGGTGACAGAAGGGAGAAGCTGGTTTTCTGCTGTGGTACACATCATATGGTGCAGCATAGCACTTCGGTGGAAGGAACGAAACGGTTAGTTAAGTAGAGCATCTTACTGCATTTCCACCTGAAACCTGTTTATCTTTCCTTGCTCCAATTTAAAACTGCGGCGGTTACTCGGAGCCCAGTGTGCCTTGTGCTGACATTTCCAGACTTCACGCTCTGCCAGATTCACTGTTTAAACACATGTCAGATGGTTTTCTGAACCTTTACTCAGAGGTGCCCTTTCTAAATTGACCAATCAAAGTGTGTTTTCCTGATAGTATCATTATATTCTGTATTTGCCTCTTTTTGGCAAATCTGTAGTATGCCATTAAGATTCAGGCTTTTTCTTTTGTCTTCTGAAACTGAATGTGTGATGATCTATCTGTATAGATACGTATTTACTTAAAACCTTCTCAAGGGGGCTGCGCTCCCTGCTGCTGGTTCCCTCAGAAACAGACGTGACCCCTCTGTGGTCGTTGCCTCGGCGAGAGGGTAGGTGGGGCCTTTTTCAGTCTTAAGTGGAAATTAATTCATTTTCCTGTATAGGAAAAAATCTGAATTTCAGATGATTCAATCAGAAGGGCTAGAGTTATTTTTATTCCTAGCCCTCCACCTCCTACACCCAATTGTTAAACATATCACACACTCCAAAAGTCAGATTTCAAATGCCAGACTAGATTTTATATGGAACGTACATGTATTGGGGCAGCAACTGGAGGACATTTTTCTAAAAACAAATTAAGTTTTGTTACCAGGTAGCCCTGTAGTGAGCGTTCATGAAATAACAATCCTAAGAGAAACCCTGTTCTTATTAAGCCTAAAACTGATAGTCTTTTAAAAATTACAATACTTTTCTAATAATTACATCAAGGGAAATAGGGATAATTAAAGAAAAATTTGTATCTTAACAATAATTTGACCTAAATTATTCCATAGGAATACACGTACTTAAATTGATCGTTCGTGTCTTAACTCTGCCGACCCCCAGAAGAGGGAGCGACCTGCTCTGGGGCCCGGCCTCACTTTCCGTTAGTGTCAGAGACCCCAGCACACGCTCGTGCGCCAGGCTCTTTCGTTCCCCTTTGCCGACGCTCTCGGAACTGCATGAATTCAGAGTGAGGATAGGTCATTAAAACACATTTTATTCATTTCTTTTAAATGAGTTTCATTAATATCTGGCTTTTTTTGTTATTTTATTTTATTTTTTTCCTTTGAGGGAGAATCCTATAATGTGTATAAATTGTTAGCTTCTCTTCTTGTTTCTCCTCATTCAGTGGCAAAAATAATTTTATAACTCAAAATTAAGCTTTTGGTTAATCTTCCTGCTTACTTGATAAAACTTTAAAATGGTCACTTTTTTCTAAAGAACTCTTAATTTTGGTAAGAGTTCCTAACAAAAAACTAGGTTAATTCGTTGATATTTGAGGGTCTTGGGAGAATAGGTGGGCGAGGTTTCTTCTTATGGGAAGAGGTGAACAAATTTCGTCAGTGTTCTGCCTTCTTTGGGTTTTCATTGCTGGAAGATTAACTTCTGTTTGGTTTGAAGTATTTTTAAAAATAGTTCAAGTATACCTGAAAAACTTCTACTAATCTTTGAAATAGAAGGAGACAGTGAGTGAGATACTCCGAGGAGAATTACTCTGTACTAAATGTCAGGCAATAAAAATACTGTATAGCCTGGCTGTTGTGACTCAGTGGATTGAGCACCAGCCTGAGAACCAAAGGGTCGCCGTTTGATTCCCAGTCAGGGCACATGCCTGGGTTGCAGGCCAGGTCCCTAGTGTTGGGGACATGCGAGAGGCAACCAGTCGATGAGTCTCTCACACATTGATGTTTCTCTCCCTCCCTTTCCGTCTCTCTAAAAATAAATAAAATCTGTACGAAAATGAAAATACTACACAAATTTTTATATATGAAACTATATCTCATTAAGAAGATGTTATCTTTCTTCCTGGGTTGGTTTTATTTTTACATTTCATTTTGAAATATAAAAAACAGCCTCAAATCTAAGCAAGTGTAGCTTAACCTTAATAAATTCTACTTTGCTTCTGAGCAGCATCCTTCTGCCTCTCAGAAATTTTTCATTAGTGGATTGCTGCATTGAGTCATTCATCCAGAACTGGGTCTTTTAAATTTAGGGTTTTCTGAGTCTGAAATCATCTTGAGCTTTTAGTTAACTTTCAGAAATCCTTCCTCCTAAATATGTGACTTGAGAAAAAGATAACCTAGTGATTTTGAGTGAGAATTATTTGAACTTGTATTTACTGAAGTATAAATTGCAGCCCAGGTTGGTGATTGCTTTCAAGTTTGTTTTCATTACTTTTTTGTGAATGTGGGCAAAGTCCTCCCCTTTTTTTTAAGTCTTCAGTATTCATTCATAGTTGTTTTTTTAATAGTGTAATGTGATAACATAAAATTACTTTGCCTGGACACAGACCCAGTCAGATATTTTTTTGATAGGATACATTGTTCAAATGAGGTATAAAACATCCATTTTTTATTTAGAGACTTCTCCTTTAATTCTAAGGAGAGGGGAGAAAAGAGCATCAGTCAAGGCTGAGGTGATACTTGGAACCCGTTCCTGTTAATGAACTTTGAGCTTTCTGTTTCAGTCACATGTAGAATCGAGTTTTATTGATCTGGAGAAAGAGGAAAATTAAATATTACCATGTATTGGTGCAGCATAAATTTTAATATTATGTTGGATATGTGTAGTGGATTTTTTTCAAATACTAGAAAACCAGCCCTTCTTTCTTTCTCTTTAAAAGAACAATCTAGCTGATAAACATCTAGACCTTCTTATTTCTACCTTACTCAATATTTAGGCAAGCACTGTGATTGAAAAGGTATTTATTACACAGGTAGATCTGGTAGGTATGTGACTGGAGTATTAATTTTGCTTAAAACAGGCCTATATCTCCTTTGAAGCACCTCATCAGAATGATCTGTAAAGAATTGTATGTAATCAGAATTTCTTTTAATTGCTTATCTGCCACATATTCTTTCTGGATTAGACTAAGTAAGTTCTGTTTGTGAGCCGGACTTCTTTATCTGCCGTTCTGTGAAAGCAGCATGACCCTCTGGGGGAACCAGAGCTGACTGTCGTCACAGAGCTACGTGACAACTCTGTGCTAAGACTTCCACCTGCTTTATAGGGCTCTGGTCTTTGTCTCGTGCCTCAGCTCCATACCTGACAATGTGTGATTCCGTGAAGCCACGCTAGGTAAGGAACACGGGGCATCGAGACCTCGATGAGGACGGCTGTCCCGGTGTTGCTAGCACAGCCGGGGCGATGACCTGGAACTCACAGCGAAGAGGTGGCAGTAGAGAGTGAGGCAGCTGCCCCCCGCCCTGGGCACTCCTGGGTTCAGTGTAATTGTGTTCAATGAGAGTCTCTATATTACAGAGCTTGATTCTACACCCACATAATAGAAATGGGGGCAAAATCATGTCTGCTTATGCTTCTTAAAAGCTTGTAGTTTAAATAAAAGTAAATTGTAAGAACTGATACACAAGCCTGGCAATGAGCTCTGCGTGAGGAGATGGAAGGGAGAGCGCTGGTGAGGGTCCTAGGAAGGTGGGCATGAGGGCAGATGGCGGCTCTCTTTTCTCTGACCGTGGGCTCTAACAGGCGCACTGCCTCTACCAGCATTCGGTATAAACCAGAGAGAAGGGCGTGTGTTCCTGCGTGTGTCTGCGAGTGTGTATGTGTCTGAGTGTTCGTTATTCTCAAGTTTGTAAATACTGTAGCTGTTTAAAATGAAAAAAGCTGAGATTGTTTCTTTTTCCTTTGCAAATATAAAACACTGAGGAAATGAATTTTTTTTCCATTTTGCCTTCTGTCCACTTTTGTCAAATTAAGAAAAATGAAAGTATTCCATATTAAGCTCTGCATAGCATATTTTAAAAATATGTACTTGGTTCTGAAATAATCATTTGAAACAAGCTTTGGCCTGTAAACATGCAATTCATCTTACAATAGAAATGTATATATTTCATATTAAAAGGATATCTTTTTACGGTTGGTAGAAAGGTGATCATTTACATCTATGAAATTTATCTGAATGTGTCATATTAATGATAAAATATTAGATGGAGCATGTAGGATGGTAAAAGTGCATATACGAGGTCTGTTCAGAAGGTATCCACCCATGTAATGTGAAATATAGAGACATTTATTGAAGAAGACATAAGAAACGTACACAGGACAATGACACCTCAGTCCCCTTCAAAGTAGGCACCTTGGGACCTCACACAGTTCTCCCAGTCACCATCAGGTGCCTTGTCATATTTTTTTTGAATCTCATTGATGGTTTGAAGTCACTGCCTTTCAAAGGGTGGTTTTAGTTTTGGGAAAAGCCAGAAGTTGCAAAAAACTGCACGAGACGTGATACATGAGCACTGCTGTGATGAAGCTGCCAGTCACCTGTTGCCCAAGCTGCAGCCTTCGGAATCAACTGGATAGACTCCGTGAAGGAATGTACAGGCTTAACACAAAATTTGATGCAGATTTGTTGCTCTACTCAGTCATTTTGAATGTGACAGCCACACAGTGCACATGCTCATCCAGTGGTGTCTACCACCCTATTGACTAGTACAGTGAAGTCATTGTTCATACATGTGCATTCCAGTCCACTCTTGGCTGCCAGGTTACACCGATGTCACATAAACTGTTATCGTATATTAACAATGGCCGGGCTTTTCCCGGACAGGCCTCATGTTCACTGAATTACAGTGCACACACACAAAAATTTAGATTATGGTCATCAAAGTCAGGCAAATGCTAACGGGTGTGTACTAACCCACTGATTTGATGTGTAATACTTAAAGGAAATGCAAGCTGACTTAGAATAGATACACTCTTGATTAGATCATGTATTAAGCCTTCAGTGAGTCATTTTAACTATTAGTTATAACCCTGGAGTCCCAAACAGTTCCCTGTCTTTTTGCCCAGGACCACAGTAGCACAACTGGAAACGGAGTGGTATTTAGTCTTAAAGGACAGTTCTTTTTCTAGTGACAGGAAATACGTTGGTTAAATGAAACACATCTTCAAAAGAAGGAATTCTCCGTGTTTGTGACCCAGAGATTCAAAGGGAGGTAGGTTGACATGAAATCTGGGTCCCTTAAAACCTCTTCGTTCTCCTTAAACTACAGTTTACTTCAGATTTTTCCTCCTAAAGGCTCCGAAAATGTTCTGCTAGCTTGTAGCCAGTGAATCTCACTGCATAGATGCCTTCTCCTCTGGGAAAAGTGACACCTTGTAAAGTAAGGGCCATGACCGGATGCTCTTCTGTTTCTCCCCTTCATACGTGCTTATTAAAGCAAACTATATGTAACTAAACTTTCTATTCGGGGAAATGTAATCTGGTACAAGAGGGTCCCTAGATTGCTTTGTAGTTTCTCAGGAAGTAACATAACAAATGGCTGGAGGTGAATCCATCTTGTCTGGAAGCCTTTTAAGAAACCATTCAGTGTTAGTTGCCCAGTAAATTGTCCCCAAAAGGAGAAGTCATTCTCTAGGCCAGGGTTCCTTTCTGCTTCCGAAAACACTGAATACAGAGTAACTGGCCCACACCAGAATGCGCTGGTCTCCAGACCCAGCCCGGAGTGCACGCTCTCCACCTGCCTCTCTCAGATAACGTTAACATCCCAGGACAGCACTAGACGAACAGATACCGAGGAGTGCCTCTGTGTTTGTAACACAGCTGACCCTTGAGCAAAACAGCTAAGAACGCAGATTTTTCAATAAATACGCAGCCCTCCGTGTCCCTGGTTTTACATCTGCAGATTCAACCAACAGTGGGTTCGAAATAGTGCTTTTGATCCCTGGTTGGGGATCGGTGGATGCAGAGGGCTGACTACGTGGTGTTTGTTCTCCATTCTTTTACACAAGGAGTCCTGGAACCAACTCCCTGCAGATACCAAGGGACGACTGATGTCTGGGGAGTCAGAAGTGACACGTGGATTTTTGACTGCGTGGGAGTTGGTGCTCCTACCCGCCACATTACTCAACAGTCAGCTGTACCATTGCTGGTGGGTTTGCTCTCCCAGCAGCCACTTGGCAGCCAGTGATGCAGTGTGCCACAAATGTCCCAGTGGGAATCCACAGCGTAGCGCGAATGTCAACAGTCAGGGGCGTCTTTCTTTAGACAAAGTGGAATTTGTCTAGCTTATAAATTTGGGACTGGCTCTTTGTAAAAAGTGATAGAAACAGTATTTTTAAAAATAGTTCTGAATGTTAATTTACTTGGAAGGCTGATAGTTACAAGAAAGAGAAAACCCAATTTGACAGAAATCGGCTCAAAGGCAGGTTTTTCGGGATTGGTTTATTCGTGTTACTCCAGGTCTGTCCGTCTGCAATTTTCTCGGCTCTACCTTCCTATGTCTGCTGCCTTTCTCTTCAGACTGGACCCAGGTGCCTGTTTCCAGATCTTACAATGTACACATCATCATGAAGGGAAAAAATGCTTCCTGTTCCCTCTCGAATGTTAAAAATTTCCAGGAGCCTCAACATGTTATTCCTTGCATTTCATTAATATAAGATTTGACATGCAAGATCCTTAACTTGCCCTGAAGTCCTGGTTTTCTAAACTAGTTACTGACAGGAGAAACAAAATCACCATGATATGCTTAGAAATCAGAGCCTTGCTAGGAACCTGGAGTCCGTTCCCCAAACTCTGGATGCCTGCAAGGAGTTGACCACAGGTCGACAACCGATCTCTGTAAACTTCCAAAACGTGAGTGTTGTTTTCAAGAAACAGGCTCGGACCACCTAAGAAATATGGCATTTCATTTAGAATTCATGTAGCAGGCCCACCAGCAGGGTCACCAGGATCTGGAAGGATCTTTTTTTTTTATTATTTATTTTATTGATTATGCTATTACAGTTGGCCCATTTTCCCCCTTCACTCCCCTCCACCCTGCCCATCCCCTCCCACCTACATTCCCCCCTTTAGTTCATGTCCATGTGTCATAAGTTCTTTAGTGTCTACATGTCCCATACTATTCTTACCCTCCCCCTGTCTATTTTCTACCTACTGTCTATGCTACTTATTCTCTATATCTTCTCCCCCTCCCTCCTCCTCCCACTTCCCTGTTGCTAACCCTCCATTTGATGACTTTTTTTTACTGTTCATATTTTTAATCTTTTTCTTAGGTAAGTCCCTTTAACATTTCATATAATAAGGGCATGGTGATGATGAACTCCTTTAACTTGGCCTTATCTGGCAAGCACTTTATCTGCCCTACCATTCTAAATGAAAGCTTTGTTGGATAGAGGAATCATGGATATAGGTCCTTGTCTTTCATGACTTGGAATACTTCTTGCCAGCCCCTTCTTGCCTGTAAGGTCTCTTTTGAAAAATCAGCTGACAGTCTGATGGGAACTCCTTTGTAGGTTACTGTCTCCTTGCCTCTTGCTGCTTCTAGGATTCTCTCCTTCATTTTTATCTTGGCTAATGTAATTAAGATGTGCCTTGGTGTGTTCCTCTTTGGGTCCAACCTCTTTGGGACTCTTTGAGCTTCCTGGACTTCCTGAAAGTCTATTTCCCTTGCCAGATTGGGGAAGTTTTCCTTTAATATCTGTTTAAATAAGTTCTCAATTTGTTGCTCTTCCTCTTCCCCTTCTGGTACCCCTATAATTCGGATGTTGGAATGTTTAAAGGTGTCTTGGAGGTCCCTAAGCCTCTCCTCAGTTTTTTGAATTCTTGTTTCTTCATTCTTTTCTGTTTGGTTGTTCCTTTCTTCCTTCTGGTCCACTCCATTGATTTGAGTCCCAGTTTTCTTCCCCTCGCTCTTGTTTCCCTGTGCGTTTTCCTTCATTTCTCTTATCGTAGCCTGCATTTGTTCATCTAATTTATGTCCAAAGTCAACCAATTCTGTGAGCTTCCTGATCACCAGTGCTTTGAACTGTGCATCTGATAGTTCGGCTATCTCTTGGTCACTTAAAAAAATTGGTTCTGGGGCTTTAAAATATGTTTGAGCCATCTTTTTTATTTTCCTTTGGTTTGGTTGCGGCTGTTTCGTAAGGGCGGCGGAGCCTTAGGTGTTCACGGGGCGGGGCACCCCAGTCGCTGGGTTGTGACGTTGTATGTGGGGGCGGGGTCCGAGAGGGAACAATGGCGCCTGCTCCGCTCTCTGTAGGACTTCCGTCCCCTCCACGGCCTCCCACAAGCAAACTGGGCCCTTGCTGTGCTGGCTCCCGGGCGGTGGGCTCGTGCACTTTCTCGGGCTCTGTGGGCTTCCCAGAGAAGTCTCCTGTGAGGCTGGGAGAGTCTCCCGGCCTCAGTTCCCAGACTGGGCTCTTAAGCTTTGAAACGCGGCGGCGCTGCCCGTTTTCGCTTAGTTTGTGCACAGATGTGTGGCTGCGGACAGCCAGCTGCCCTGCACCCCTCACTGGGTCTGCTAGTCGCCTCCGCGCTTCCGCGCCCAGCGTCCGCCACCGGTCCGTCCGCTGCCGTCTGCGCCCTGCGCGCCCGCGCCCGCCAGCCCGCGTTTCTTCCCGCCGGGACCCCTCGACCCCTGTCCGCAGGCCTCCGACTCCGCCGCTCCTTACCGGTCTGGATGTACTGGAGCCCGACTTCTGTTCAGTTCATTTCCCTCTGTTCTGGTTTTCTTTTTTCTCAATTTTTGTTGTCCTTAGTTTTGGTTGCGCGAGGAGGCACAATGCGACTGCCTATGCCTCCATCTTGGCCGGAACTCCTGGAAGGATCTTTAGGAGGCTTTTAAATATGGATTCGGTTTCAAAGGACTATCCAGGTATTCTACTCTTTTTTTTAGTTGGTTTTGGTAAATTGAGTTTCCCTAGGATTGCAGTTCTCAAACATTTTGGTTTTTGAATACTTTTACATCTTAGAAAATTATTGAGGCCCCTCAGTAATTTCTGTGGCTTGCATTTATTGATATTTATTGCATTAGAAATTAAAACCACATATTAAAGATGTTATCTCTAAGTGAACTAATAATAAATTCATTACATGTTAAAATTTTATTTAAAATAATGCTTCCAAGTGAAAAATTATATGACATCTGAATTTTCTGTGTCTACGTACAATATGTTGCATTATGTTATTTTGGTTGAAACACATGAAGAAAACCTAGCCTCGCACATGTACACAGTTGCAAAAGAGGGAAGTATTTTAATAGCCTTTTCAGATCATTATTGATGCTTTGCTACATTGCGCTTTCATAAAATTTGACAAGTGGTCGTTTTTTAAAGGTTAGTTGCATTGTAGAATACCATTTGTACTGGATCACATTAAAATCCATTGGTTTATTTTACTTGAAATAGATCTTTCACCTGTGTGTGATTTTATAAGATTATTTATTGATTACTTAGAAAGGAATCATTCCCTGAGTTATGAAGATCTTCCAAATGTTGACAAATTTTATTTTACAATATAAAAAACACATTTATTCATATCAACTTTGGTTTAATCAGCTGCACTTTTTATCTGCAAGCTATAAAGCTCACAGTGGCAGATTCTAATTTTTGGTCAAAAGCTCTAATTTTATCATCAGTAACAAATACTGTCAGTTGTTTTCCTCGAAGCAACAGGCTCACTTCATTTTTGAGAAAATGTCAAATGCTGAAGTCTGAATAACTACGTTTGTCTCTTGGTCATTCTCTCAAGGAAAAATGGCATTCCATGAAAACAAGTGACCAGCTCAGCTCCTAACTCTATCACCAAAGGGCTATTCTCTGAAAGACTCTGCTTCGATTTGCTGAAGAAGTGCTTCGTGCATTCTTCTGTTTTTGCCACACAGAATGTTAAAACTATGTCTTGGAGGAACGAGATTTAATGAAAATGTATTTTACTGTTTCATCAAGAACATTGATTTTTCCCCATGGTGGTAAGGGATACAATGGCTACTAGAACAGTTTTGCGCTGTGGCTGTGATTCTTGCTAAATAAAAAAGGTGTCCACCGGTTCCTCACCACTTTTGCAAATCATTGGAAAGGTTAATGCAGCAAAAAAGGCAGATGATGAGTTGGTGTTAATAAAACAATTTTGATCTCATGGACTCCCCGAGAGAGTTTGGGGCACTCCGAAGGTCTGCCAGCTACACTGTGAGAGTCACTATTACAGGAATATGTCCAGCACATTTTCCTCTTCTGACTTATGGGCATAAGGTGGCTCCTAACATTCTTCCACCTTTGTGGTGTCTGTCACATCTGTAAGGATGTGCCTGCTTTCATTCCTTGTGCTGATTCTGTCTCCTTCTTTCTTGGTTAGGCTTAAGAAAAAACTACCTTTTCAGAGGCCTGACCTGACTTTGGCTTTGTTCATCCTTTGTTTTCTATTTTGGGTGGTTTTTTGTTTAATTTTATTTATTTTTAGATTTGTATTTATTTCTTCATTTTCTGATTTAATTTGCTATTCTTTTTCTAGCTTCTTGAGATGAACACTCAGCTCTTTGGATTCTAGCCCTTGTAGTTTTCATATTCCTTTTATAGCTATCCATTTCTGTCCCACCACTGCATCAAACAAGAACTGCTATGTCGTGTTTTCATTGCCAATCATTATCAGTTTTCATTATGAGTTCTAATTATCTAATTTCATTATGACTTCTTTGACCCATGGTTTAATTAGACCCATACTGACTAATTTTCAAATACTTGGTGATTTTCTAGATATAGTTTTCTAGCTATTGCTTAATAACTATGGCCAGAGAAACCCCGTATGATAGAATCCTTGGAAATTTGTTTAGCCTTGCTTTCTGGCTCAGTATT